>APFE031738193.1:26780-49670 GCA_000404065.3 Pinus taeda | reverse complement strand
TCAAGTTCCTTTGATGGACTCTTGTAAAACAAATTTTACATGCCATGAAGGATCAAGATTTCAAGAAAATATATTGCACTTGTTAATATGGCATTCATAGAAGACCTAATTTATGAAATATAGCATGCAAAATGGAAGAAAATGTTTCAATAAACTTACAGATTTCCAATAGGAATTACTTTGTGAATACCCAAAGTTTGTCCATGCAAAAATCTCCTTCACAAGACAATTTGATCTATAAATGATCATATTACATCCAAAAAGTAAGATAAGAGCTAATGTACCTTCCTCTAGAGAATAAGAAGTGAGTGAATGATGATCAACAATTGAAAGTGACTCCCCTCTATTTTGTGAGGGTAAATATGTCACTTTTTCATAATTTTCCAAGAAAATCCCCAAAAAAATTGCTTGAAGTTGTAATGTTTCAAACTAGGAAAAATAGTGCTACGCAAAGCAAACAATAAAAACAGCACCATAATATTGAAACATTCAGTGCACACCCATAAAATGTCCAGGAATAACCAATGGCTGAGCCATGTTATTATAATCTAGGAGAAAAGTACAATAATGTGGAAGTGGTGCACCTGGGCTTGCCTCAATGGCAAGCGTGATCAAGCCTAGGTGGTAATATGTCAAGCCCAGATGGCACAATTCACTACTACAATGATGCCCTGCGCTGCACTAGTGAAAGTGTGTTGTCTCCTGCATAGATGATGCTGGAAACCCCACCTCCGATGCTCAGAAAATTCCGGGAAATTAACTCGTACCTCTCCACCAAATACACAGAACAACCCATGAAGGAATTGGCCAAATGTTGACGTCGAAATTTTGGCTCGAATTCTCCCTAGCTCCTCTAGCTTCTGGCTGAGTTGGGATCCCTGTTTGACCCCCTAGATCTGCTGGGAAAATTCTGCAAAATTAGACAAAGCTCCTCAACCAAAACCCACGAAAACCCAGAAAGTGTTTGTCCTGGTTTTGTTCTGACCTCGGAAATTCATCCTCCCAAGATTTGCACCCTCCTCCAATCGCTGAAGTATACAGCCTACCTGTAAATCCATAATAAGTCCTCCAAAACATAGCAAAATGGCTGAGATAATCTTCCCTAAACTTCCCCTTATCTCTCCCAGAAAATACTCGCTCCACAACTAACCCACGAATCCCCCACGTGTTTCTAGTGATGAATTCCTGTGCTGGTCCTGAGTGCTGGCAATCACACTGCTCCCAAACGGAAATCTCCAGCTCCCAAAATCCTCCTAAAGGCTAGTCTTCCCCTGTACTTCTTTCTCCAAAACTCCTCCGGCAATTGCTCCCCCGAGGGCCACTGAATGATCTCCTGCATATTGCACTACTGTGTCTTTCTGGAGTACGCATTGACTGAATGATGGCTGCGTTGGGAGCTCTGAATATCCACCTGCAATCTCCCGGAATGATAGAAAGAAACCTCAGTAGGGTGGCACTTGTGGTCCACCGAAGAGAGGGTGATTTATCCTCTTGGAGAACTCGTGGTAAACAGTGGGTGACCCAGCTACACAGCTAGAGCAACTAAGAGTGAGTTCAATATGTCCAAAAGATGCCAAATGAGGCTGAGCCTCTTATATTTATAATTTATGGGCCTCTTTTCCCATGTGGGGCCCCTCCAACTAGAAATTTCACTTTTCCTCAGTCATTTGAACTTCCCTCTAAGGTGGTGCATTTTTCCTCATGTGGGTGGCCCCCACACTATGCCAACAAAAAATTTTGCCCCTTTTCCCTTCCCAAGTCTTTCCCAAAAATCACATGGGTCCTATGGCGTAACTAAAGGATATTTTAACACATTTGATTTTAATCATAAATTATAATTAACTACTTGAGCCAAAAGTGTTCTCCTTGTTGTATTCATGTATTATATTCGGCCATGCTTGAATGAGTTCTGTGAATTGTTTAACCTAGGTGGTATATCTAGGTCCTTTGAGGTCGATCACATTGTCTTTTGAATACCCATCTTAAAGATAGTCCTCTCTTACATTCCTATCTGACTATCTTTTGGTCACATTAATTTGACACCATGTTGGTTGTTTATGACTTGTGTAGGTATGCAAGGGCCTTTAGGTAGATCTACCAATACACATGATCTAGCGGAGCCCTAGTTTCATCACTCCTATCTATATAAATTGTTTCTCATGTTATAAAGGTTGTTGCATATATAGAGAAACATTTATCTTATACCCAGGCATGGACCCTCCTCTTATGTTATTTTTATCCACTTAATTTTTCCATTAGGAATATTACAATTTATCTTATACCCAAGCATGGACTCCCTTCTTATGTATTTGATGCATTTAACTGTAGGAATCTTTGAGATTATTAAATAGTTGTTCACGTTGTTTCATATTTCCATCTATTTAAGTTAGGGTTTGTAAAATATGCAAATTTAAGGCACATCATGGTATATAGCAGCTCTTGAAAATAGCCTATAATGAATAAGATCAGCGAAGGTTCAATAGGCTACGAAGGAGGCAAGCTAGGGTTAAGTAAACAATAGTTTCAAATAGCTGAAAATGCACAAGTATTTCAAGAATTCTTCCATGTTTGGTGCCCCATCTTTCTTTTCATGGACATTTCCCTATTTGTATTTAGTGGTGCATCAACAATGTCACTGCCTCCCTCATTTTCTCCTCTTTATTTTGTTCATGTCTTGCCCTTTCTAGAGAGTTGGTGTCACCTTCACTCCTAAAGGTAACCCTATAAAATTGTAAGGCAATATTCAAATCTAGCTTGTTGGCCTCTCCACGATGACTCTCATTTTTATAATGGCATGGTATAAATAAGCTCTTGTAATGTATCGCAAGCGCTTGTGTAGGTGTAGGTATTGATCATGTTAACCCCTTACCTCTAGGCGTAACTAGAGGATATTTTAACACATTTGATTTTAATCATAATTCACTACTTGATCCAGAAGTGTTGCCCTAGTTGTATTCATGTATTATATTTGGCCATGCTTGAATGAGTTCTGTGAAGTGTTTAACCTAGGTGGTATATCTAGTCCCTTTGCGGTCAATCACATTGTCTTTTGAATACCCATCTTCAAGATAGTCCTCTCTTACATTCCTATCTGACTATCTTTTGGTGACATTGATTTGACACCATGTTGGTCATTTATGGCTTGGGTAGGTATGCAAGGGCCTTTAGGTGGATCTACCAATACACATGATCTAGGGGAGCCCTAGTCTCATCACTCCTTTCTATATAAAGTGTTTCTCATGTTATAAAGGTTGTTGCATGTATAGAAAAACATTTTTCTTATACCCAGGCATGGACCACCCTCTTATGTATTTGGCACATTTTAGTCTGGGATACTTGCATATTATTCTATAGTTGTTAATGCAATTTCATATTTCCATTGATTTAAGTTAGGGATTGTGAGATATGCAGATTTAAGGCACATGATGGGATATAAGAGATCTATAAAATAGCCTATGAGGAATAAGATCATCGAAGGAACAATGTGATATGAATGAAGCAAGCTAGGGTTAAGTAAACAATAGTTAAAATGGCTGAAAATGCATATGACAACAATAAATACCAAGACATCAGCCCTAATTTTAAGGTTAAAATATTCAATTAATGCTAGATTTTTCCTTTTATTATTTATTAAATGCAATCCCTTCCAATAGGGCAATACCGTATGGACATAAAATTGTGGTTAAATGTATATTTTAAGCTAAACCCAAACCAACCCTTGTTACCATGAAATGAAAGAAGAAAGGAAGATTTATAATCATGAACACCTATTAGTTTAGAACCTTTATCTAGTTAGGAAATGGAGACAATTAGTGAAAGGTCAATGACTGAGGGCCTTGGATGAAGAGGGTGAAAGATTGAATTTCTTCAATTAGAAATGACTAGTGACTTAAATTTATGGAATATTTTGATGTCAAAGGATGCATGGATCAAGTTCCTTTGATGGACTCTTGCAAAACAAATTTTACATGCCATGAAGGATCAAGATTTCAAGAAACTATATTGCACTTGTTAATATGGCATTCATAGAAGACCTAATTTCAGAAATATAGCATGCAAAATGGAACAAAATGTGACAATAAATTTACACATTTCCAATAGGAATCACTTCGTGAATACCAAAAGTCTGTCCATGCAAAAATCTCCTTCACAAGACAATTCGATCTATAAATCGAAAGTGACTCCCCTCTATTTTGTGATGGTAAATATGTCACTTTTTCATAATTTTACAAGAAAATCCCATAAGAATTGCTTGAAGTTGTAATGTTTCAAACTAGGAAAAATAGTGCTATGCAAAGCAAACAATAAAAACAACACCATAATATTGAAACATTCAGTGCACACCCATAAAATGTCCAGGAATAACCAACCGCTGAGCCATTTTATTGTAATTTGGGAGAAAAGTACAATAATGTGGAAGTGGTGCACCTGGGCTTGCCTCAATGGCAAACGTGATCAAGGCCAAGTGGTAATATGTCAAGCCCAGATGGCACAAATCACTGCTACAATGATGCCCTACGCTGGCCTAGTGAAACTGTGTTGTCCGCTACGTAGATGTTGCTGGAAACCCCACCTCCGATGCTCAGAAAATTCCGGGAAATTAACTCGGGCCTCTCCACCAAGTACATAGTGATAGAACAACCCATGAAGGAATTGGCCAAATGTTGACGTCGAAATTTTGGCTTGAATTCTCCCTAGCTCCTCTAGCTTCTGGCTGAATTGGGATCCCTGTTTGACCCCCCCATATCTACCGGGAAAATTCTGCAAAATTAGACCCAAGCTCCTAAACCAAAACCCAAAAAGGGTTCGGCCTAGTTTTGACATCGAAAATTCGTCCTCACAAGAGTCGTGCCCTCCTCCAATTGCTAAAGTGTACGACCTGCCTGCAAATCCATAATAAGCCGTCCAAAACACACCAAAATGGCTGAGATAATCTTCCCTGAACTTCCCCTTATCTCTCCTGGAAAATACTCGCTCCACAATTGACCCACGAATCCCCCACGTGTGCCCAATGATCAATTCCTACACTGGTCCTGAGTGTTGGCAATCACACTACTCCCAAACGGAAATCTCGTGTTCCCAAAGTCTTCCTAAAGGCTAGTCTTACCCTGTACTTCCTTCTCCAAAACTCCTTCGCCAATTGCTCCTTGGAAGGCCACTAAATGAACTCCTGGGTATTCCACTACTGTGTCTTTCTGGAGTACGCACTGACTGAATGATGGCTGCTTTGGGAGCTCTAAATATACACTTGCAATCTCCCCGAATGATTGAAAGAAACCTCACTAAGGTGGCACTCGTGGCCCACCGAAGAGAGGGTGAGTTATCTGCTTGGAGAACTCGTGCTAAACAGCGGGTGACCCAACTACGCAACTAGAGCAACTAAGAGTGAGTTCAATATGTCGAAAAGATGCCAAATGAGGCTGACCCTCCTTTATTTATAATTAGTGGGCCGCTTTTCCCATGTGGGTCCCCTCCAACTAGCAATTTCACTTTCTCTCCTTAGTCATTTGAACTTCCCTCTAAGGTGGTGCGTATTTCCTCATGTAGGTGGCCCCCACGCTTGCCAACAAAACATTTCAGCCCTTTTCCCTTCCCAAGTCTTTCCCAAAAATCACATGGGTCACATGACCTCCCAAATTGTCAAAATTGTAGAATAAATAAACCTGTAACAATTTAATTTCGGAAGGGACATTACAAAAGTATACAAATATGTTAGCCAATCTTGAGATAGATCAAAAGCATAATAAAAATGCCAAAATAACCCATACTTGTGGGAATAAAAACTGTCCAAAATGATTAACCTCCAAGAATGATCAATTTGCATCAAGCAAGTGATGAAATGGTTCATAGGTTCCCCTTACTCCAACAAGTCATCAAATTCTAGCTAGAGATATTTATTTCATCTCCTATTTCATTTTCAAATCTTCCTATTTCATTTTTGTTTGCTCATACTCACTTGCTGGCATATTGCATACAATAAATCCATGTAACATGTAATATTCCTAATTAGCCATGGCTAATTAGAATATTCGATTTTGCTCCATTTTGCCTTCTTTAGTTATTTGTAAATAAAAAGGTGAGGAAAAGGGGACATAACTCACTTTAGAACAAAAGTCACTTCCTAGTAGCACAACGTTGGGACTTAAAGGGGAGCCAAGGGGGCCAAAGGACCACGCAGAAATAGGGCCCACGCAGACACTTGGAGGGACTGCGCAGATGGGAAAAGGAACATGTGGCAGGAGGAGATTATGTTGGAGAAGGTGAGCCTTGGGATTGAGAGAGGCCAATGCTATAAAGGAGAGAGGAGCCTCCTCATTTTGGCATTCAGTTATGAGCATTTGAGCTAGTCACTTCGACTTGGAGCACGCTAGTTGTTTAGCCTGTCTGTAGCACTGTTTAGTGCTCTGAGTGCTCCGTTCAGAGATCTCACCCTTAGCCCCGGGGGACTTCAAGTACCTACTCGGGCAAGGTAGTTTCAACAGTCTCTTTGTAGTAGTCTTGATCTTTGGCATTGAGGTGGAGTTGAGCGTGGGAGGACTGCGCAGTCTTGAGAGAGAGGGACGCAGTTCCAGATTGGGGTTTGTGGAGGAGTTGAGCTGGGAGATTGAGCGAGAGGCCAACTCTTGCATATTGGAGGAGTTTGGCAGAGTTTCAGGCAGCATTTTGGAGGAATCTACTCAGTGGCAGCGCAGAGCCTGGAGGGATTCCGTGATTCCCCAAGGGGGTGATTTTCGGGGGTCGTCCATTTCAAAAACACTTTATAGGTTTTTCTGGGTTTTCTGAGTAGAGGCTGATTCCAGAGTTTCAACATTTTTTGAGGAGGTGAACAACCCCAAATCCTCATTTGATTTCCAGCAGCAGCAGCACAACAATTTCCCAGCAACATCCATGCAGTTCAGAGAGAGGCCATTCCTTTGCTATTCTGAGTGTATTTCTTCACTTGCCTGGTGCAAGTCAAGGTGCCATCTTTTCTGATCACCTCTTGTACTCATTCCATTACTCAGTATAATAAAATGGCTTAGCATTTCTCTCTGCATTTCTCGAGTCTCTGCTTATATTTCATGTTTCCATTATTATATGTTGCACCGCTGTTATTTTTATCATTTTGAGCTTCCCGGTTATTATATCATTTGTGCATATTTAGTTGGAGTTTACTGGGGTTTTGGGGAATATCTCTGAAACAGGATATTACAGTGGTATCAGAGCATAGATCTGGCTCAGCCTCTGGAGCTAGCAATCTATGACACCGGGGGAAAACCCTACATCTGTTACAAAGGTAGGAGATACAGAGACACTGGGCGTAGGTTGGAGAACACCTACAGAGAGGGAGACTGTGTTCCGGTGGTGGACGCAGAACAAGAGCCTGTGGTGGATGCAGAACAAAAGGAACCTAGGGTGGACGCAGAGCAGGAGGATTCGATGGCAGATGAGGACGGGAAGAGATTTGCAGACATGCTCCTCAAATCAGTGTAGGATCTGTCGAGATCGAGGTGATGGGGCAGAGATTCACGACAGTGGAGGCTAGACAGTGTGAGAACCCATGGGTTTTCCACGTTGGTGAGGGATCAGGTACATCCCACCATTTTCTAGAGCAGGGTGCATCTCAGCATGATATTACTCCGCAGATGGCCTCATATGCCCCTACACGCTCTACCATGCTCACTTTCCTAGGAGCAGACATGGGGGCCGAAGCCCAGTAGGAGGCAGAGCCCGGTCATATGGGCGATTATTTTGCAGAGTACCAGGCCTATGGGCAGGAGTTCAGGGATGCTCTTTCATTCAAAGACTTTGTTCAGCTCCAACAGGATAGTAGACCCTGTGACCATCACAGAGGACACCGGCATTATCACGATGGAGACACCCACCGCACTAGTAGATTCCACTTGCCTACGTTTGATGGTTCATCAAATAGTTCAGCAAGGTCTTGGGTGGAGAAGCTGGACATCTATTTCCAGCTTAACTAGATGTCGGAGGTAGAGGCCATCAAGGTGGTGACATTACATTTGGATGGTGAGGCCCAGGATTGGTGGTTCCATGGGATGGTTACACTCGGGCATTCCACAGTGACAACGTATGCCGAGTTCACCAGGAGACTGGTGGAGAGGTTTGACCAGAGGGATCCGGAACAACACTTTGTTGAGCTGACGAGGCTCAAACAGACAGGGAGCCCAAAGACCTACATTGCGGACTTTTTGAGGGTTTCAGTGATGGTGCCAGATCTATCCACGACACAGAGGATCTACATGTATGTTGAGGGGTTATCAGAGCCACTTCGGGGTCTAGTCAGATCCACTAGACCAGCCACACTCCAGGATGCTATCAGCAGGACTCTAGACTTACAGGATGCCTTACCAGGGCTCGGACACCTGACCCCCAGAGACAGGCTTTCCAGCCTAAGGGGAAGGACGTGAGGATTTCGCCTCTAAAAGGGAATCCAGGATGAGCACAGATTGATGATGATGCCAGGAGGGAGTTGAAGAAGAAGCGGTTGTGCTTTACCTGCCAGGAGCCATGGGCACCAGGGCATAGATGTGCCGCTGACAAAGCACATTTTATTGAGGTTGTCTCCAAGAGCAGTGGGGAGGAGGATGAGGAGGATGACGTGGAGGCAGGAGATAGTCACGCTGTGCAGGGTCCCTTACCGCCTCCAGCAGTAGCAGGTGGTGCAGCTTTTGCACCTACCGGAGGAGCCCTTGTAGCATTGCGAGGAGTTCCCAAGTATTTGATGCTGCGTACGGGGGACAGTATGTGGCTAGCGAGTATCAATTTTGGTTGACAGTGGGGCCACCCACAACTTCATCGATGCACAGATGGTTGAGCAGAGAGGTATACAGACAGAGAGATTCGATCGGTTCTTAGTTTTGGTCCCAGGCGATCAGTTCTTAGTTTTGGTCCCAGGCGATCAGACTATGGCATGTGCTCGTTATGTTCCAGAGTTATCTGTAACGATGGGCACCTACACATTGACTGGCCACTTCTTCGTGGTCAATATTCCAGACACCAACATAGTACTCAGTGTTCAGTGGCTTATCACTCTAGGGAAGGTCACTACAGATTGGAAGGCCCTAGAGATGGAGTGGGATGATGAGAAGACAGGAAGGCATGAGAAGATATGGGGACAAGAGACATATTCGCCTCAGACTGTTTCAACTCATCGGATGGAGGCAGTCTTCCGGAAAGGAGACATAGAGTGGGTAGTGGAGTTGCGTACATCAGAGGCAGGGACTACAGGGCAGACAGTGCACCCGGAGATACAGTCCATCCTTGACCGGTATGCCACAGTATTTGGAGAGATTCCGTCGGGACAGCCATCGGACCGGGGGTTTGAGCACACCATTGAGCTTGAGCAGGGCATACAAGCAGTGATTACTACCCCCTATAGGCATCCCAAGGCCTATCGGGATGAGATTGAGCAGGCCATTCAGGAGTTGCTGGCTCTTGGGCACATTCGGCTGAGCATGAGTCCTTTTGCTTCTTCCGTGGTGTTGGTGAAGAAGAAGGATGGCACATTAAGGATGTGCATTGACTACAGGGCCCTGAATAAGAAGACACTGAAGAAAAGGTACCCCATACCCAGGATTGATGAGTTGATGGATGAGTTGAGAGGAGCACGGTTCTTCTCAAAGATTGATTTGAGATCTGGGTACCATCAGATTCGCGTGAGGGAATAGGACATTCCCAAGACTGCCTTTAGGTGTCACTATGGGCACTTTGAGTTTTTGGTGATGCCCTTCGGGCTAACCAATGCCCCAGCTACATTCCAGTCTTTGCATGAATCACATCTTTCGCAGTCACTTAAGGAAGTTTGAGTTGGTGTTCTTTGATGATATCCTCATTTACAACAAGACTTGGGAGGAGCATCTCCAGCACATTGAGACAGTATTGCGCATCTTGAAGGAGCATCAGTTCTATGCCAAGCTCTCTAAGTGTGAGTTTGGGTTGACGAAGATGTTATACTTGGGACACATCATAGGGGTGGACGGAGTGAGGGTCCACGAGGAGAAGATCAGGGCCATCAGAGATTGGCCGGAGTCGAGAAATGTGATAGAACTTCGAGGATTCATTGGCATTTGCACTTACCACCGGAAGTTTGTCAAGGGTTTCTCGCAGCTTGTTGCACCCCTGATAGATTTGACGAGGAAGGGGGCATTCAGTTGGTTAGATACAGCACAGTGAGCCTTTGACAGGTTCAAGGAGGTTATGAGCAGCTGCCCAGTGCTCGCATTGCCGGATTTTATGCAGCCATTTGTTTTGGAGTGTGATGCGTCGGGAGAGGGGATCGGCGCAGTGTTGATGCAAGGAGGTCGCCCTATAGCCTTTGAGAGCCAGAAACTCCTTCCGCACGAGAGGTTGTATTATATATACGACAAGGAGATGCTAGCCATCATGCATGCATTGGCCAAGTACTGGCAGTATTTGGTGGGTAACAAGTTTAGGGTGAGGACTGATCACAACAGCCTCAAGTTCTTTTTGGAGCAGAAGCAGCTACAGGAGAGGCAGCAGAAGTGGATCAGTAAGATCCAAGCGTATGACTTTGACATTGAGTATGTCAAGGGTAAGAACAATGTGGTAGCAGATGCCCTTTCACATAGACCAGCCACGTCCTCTTATGAGCTTGGACGTAGACTGGAGGGCTTGACTCCTAGTAGAGTACTCCAAGGATAGATTTGCATGTGAGGTTCTGGATGGGCAGGTGGCGGATGAGAGGTACATGGTGGTTGATGAGATCATATATTACAGGGACCGAATCTTCTTGACTGAGGGATCTTAGCTCAAGAAGAAGATACTTCAGGCGTCACGTGATTCACCTTTGGCAGGTCATCAAGGGTTTACCAAAACCTACAGGGCCATTAGAGAGAGGTTCTCATGGAAGGGCCTCAAAGAGGACGTACTCCAGAATGTTCGGGAGTGCGATGTTTGCCAGAGGAACAAGGGGGAGATGAACCATCCAGCAGGACTATTGTGGCCTCTTCCCATTCTGGAGGGAAAATGGGAGTGTATTTCGATGGACTTCATCACAGGGTTGCCCATGGTACAGGGAAAGGACTGCATCTTTGTCGTCGTTGATCGGCTGACAAAGTACTCACACTTTTTCACCATATTTGCACACTACACAATAGTGCAGGTGGTCGAGCTGTTCTTCAGAGAGATTTTAAGGTTACATGGTCTTCCCAAGACCATCACCAGTGATAGGGACAGCCGTTTCATGAGCGGATTTTGGCAGGAGCTTTCCCAGTTGGTGGGGACGGAGTTGACACCGAATACCAGTTATCACCCACAGACGGACGGGCAGACAGAGATAGTTAACAAGTGGCTGGAGGGCTACTTGCGTAACTATGTTAGTGGGCAGCAATGAGCATGGCTGAAGTGGCTGCATCTGGGGGAGTACTGCTACAACACTACACATCATATGTCCATTGGTATGTCACCATTTTATGCCTTGTATGGATATCATCCCTTATCTTTTGTTGACGTTATGTTTGGTGCTAGCAAGGCTCCGAGAGCCAAGATTTGAATCCAAGAGAGTCAGGATATTCTCTGAGCTCTCAAGGATAATATGGCTACAGCGCAGAACCAACAAAAGTTGTATGCTGACAGGGGTCGGGTGGAAAGACAGTTTGAGGTAGGGGACTTGGTCTACCTACGGTTACAGCCATACCGACAGTCGTCACTGAAGCAAAAAGGGGCTGAGAAGCTCAAGCCCCGCTTTTATGGGCCATACGAGGTGATACGCAGGATTGGGCAGGTTGCGTATGAGTTGGAACTGCCCCAAGGCAGCTAGATTCATAATGTCTTTCATGTATCATGCCTGAAGAAGGCATTAGGGAAGCATGTGACAGTGACAGATGAGCTACCACCCACAGATGATGAGGGGCATTTGGTGTTGTAGCCAGAGGCTATTATTGATACCAGGGAGAGGCAGCTATGGAACGGGACAATCCGGGAATTCTTGGTGAGGTGGAAGAATTTGTCGGATGAGGATTCCACTTGGGAGAGTGAGAAACTTTTGCAGTATCCATCACTTCAGTTGATTTAGGACAAGCATCATTTTGCTAGGGGAGATTGTAATATTCCTAATTAGCCATGGCTAATTAGAATATTCGATTTTGCTCCATTTTGCCTTCTATAGTTATTTGTAAATAAAAAGGTGAGAAAAAGGGGTCATAACTCACTTTAGAACAAAATTCACTTCCTAGTAGCACAACGTTGTGACTTAAAGGGGAGCTAAGGGGGCCAAAGGACCACGCAGAAATGGGGCCCACGCAGACCCTTGGAGGGACTACGTAGATGGGAAAAGGAACACGTGGCAAGAGGAGATTACGTTGGAGAAGGTGAGCCTTGGGATTGAGAGAGGCCAATGCTATAAAGGAGAGAGGATTCTCCTCATTTTGGCATTCAGTTATGAGCATTTGAGCTAGTCACATCGGCTTGGAGCACGTTGGTTGTTTAGCCTGTCGGTAGCACTGTTTAGTGCACTGAGTGTCTCCATTCGGAGATCTCACCCTTAGCCCCAGGGGACTTTGAGGGCCTACTCGGGCAAGGTAGTTTTAGCAGTCTCTTCGCAGTAGTCTTGATCTTTGGCATTGAGGTGGAGCTAAGTGTTGGAGGACTACGCACTCTTGAGAGAGAGGGATGTAGTTTTTCTGGGAGCATTTTTGGATTGGGGTTTGTGGAGGAGTTGAGCTGGGAGATTGAGTGAGAGGTCAACTCTTGCATATTGGAGGATTTTGGTAGAGTTTTAGGCAGTATTTTGGAGGATTCTACTCAGTGGCAGTGCAAAGCCTTGAGGGATTGCGTGATTCCCCAAGGGGGCGATTTTCGGGGGTCGGCCATTTTAGAAACACTTTCTGGGTTTTCTGAGTAGAGGCTGATTCCATAGTTTCAGCATTTTCTGAGGAGGGGAACAACCCCAAATCCTCATTTGATTTCCAGCAGCAATAGCAGCACGACAGTTTCCCAGCAGCATCCACGCAGTTCAGGGAGAGGTCGTTCCTTTGCTATTCTGAGTGTATTTCTTCACTTTCCTGGTGCAAGTTGAGGTGCCATCTTTTCTGATCACCTCTTGTACTCATTCCATTCCTCAGTATAATAAAATGGCTTAGCATTTCTCTCTGCATTTCTCGAGTCTCTTCTTATATTTCATGTTTCCATTATTATATGTTGCACCGCTGTTATTTTTATCATTTTGAGCTTCTCGGTTATTATATCATTTGTGCGTATTTAGTTGGAGTTTACTGGGGTTTTGGGGAATATCTCTGAAACAGGATATTACATAACATTGCTTTGAATCAAAGATTGGGGATGAGGGATTTTTTATTAGATTTGGAAATCCTTACATAACCTGTTAATCATTCATAGAAATGATGAGCATTAATCTTTTCCATTTTTCTCCTTTTGCCTCTCTCTCCCTATTCAATTTTTGTCTCCTATATTTTTGGTCACCTCACTAGTGATTGGTTCTCTTTAGATTGTTGTCTCAAGTAGGGCCCGACTTGAGATAACTTCTTCCTAGATGGGACTGGTTACCATTCTCCTTTCTCCTGTCACTTCCTTTGAATATTGGCATTGGTTGGTACATCTTATAGATTGCAGCTATACGATTGCGTAATCATCAATCCAGAGAATCCCTCCTCTAATGTTTTGGTTCCTAACATTGCTAGTACAACTCTAGTGTCTTCTCCACTTTTCTTTCTTTTTTCTCTGCCTCCTTTCCTTTGCTTTTTCGTTCTTCTTCTCTCATTCCTTGAGAAGCAACATACGCGTGCTAGATATTTTTGTCCTCATTGGTACTATTACCCACCAAAAGTGAGTGGCCCATAGGAGAAACTTTTTCCTTATTCATCTCTTCGAACCGATAGCTGGAAGCCCCTGAGAGCTAGTAGTAGCCGATGTGACGTGCCGTTCATACCTCTGCCACCTACATCAGTCATGTTTTACCTCACTCATCTTCCAAGAGAACAAGTTGGAAGGTGGGCTTCTCATCAAAAGGTACTTTATTTATTATGGAATTCATAGCCAAAATTCCACAACGAATAGAAAAAGATCAAAACCACTCCAAACCATGTCATGTATTACATTGTTGTCAAACCAAACCATCAGATCATTTTACCAAACTTTTTACAAATAGCTAACATATCGAAACTCATTCATTGTTCGATCGAATATGTGTTTCCGCTCCTCCACTGCATTCAACTCATTGTCGCATGACTTGTTATGGTCACATGGTTGTCCCAATCGACCATAAGACCGACTTTGTAAACCCGGAGCCAACGTTTCCATAAGCCATAAGGCCATGCCCATATGACCTAGACCCAAGAATCATTGAGTGTCAAAATTCTAATGTCATCGACAATGTCACAAAAACCACGTGGTATACCTAGAGGGGGCCACATGTCACCCAAAACACGCTCATTAGAAAACTGAAATTGCCATTTTTGTCTGACAAGTGGCCACCTCGGGTGGCTCCTCATCAACATGCTAACTAATGCACAACTCCATGTGCTTGTGGCCATTGATCTGCCTATCCAATGGTGGATCTTTAAGAAAATTGCACAATGTTTAACAAACTAATATTTTGGGTTTGGCCCTATAGTTTTTCCTTTTAATTTTTAATCCTGATTAATACTAATTTTCAGCTGGCCAAAACTTCTCAACCAGGAGGATTTTTTCTAAGAAAAATATAGGATTGAAGAGGTATCGATGAGAACTACGCATCCATGCTATTAGTGAGATACTTTGGGCATTTTTTCTTCTTCAAAAACTTAAATAAATTCAAGCACCGTGTTACCGCTCAAACTAGTAGGGGACCTAAAGGGGATTCCTAAAGGGGAAATGCTTAGCCAAGGGAAACAAATGGAGACTTAGCCCACTGTCACCTCAGCTAAGGCTCCCTTCTATTTACAGACTTTCCCTGATGGGAGGAGGGTCGATATATTATGGAGTCCCTGATGAAGGATAAGTCATCAAAATGATGTGGAGTGACCCAAATAATCCCTTTCCCGGAAGAGTTAGAAGGATAAGGCTTTCTTGCTTTCTAAGCAAAGTACAATGTCTTCTAGGGAAATGAAAGGAGGATTCAAGGGTTAGGTTTATGGGATATAACTTATGAAGGAAATTCCCAATCCCTAAAATCCTTATTGTAATTGGTATCCTGGATGGTTCTTGAAGAATTATATTTCAAAGGAATTGGGCCACACGAGACCAAGTGGACCCAGTCTAGGATAGGGGGAACAAGTACAAGAACCAATGATGTTCTTAACCTAGACAAGGTGGGGAGACGATCAAACAAACAATTTTCACTTGAAGGTGTTGGTTTGATCCTATGAAGTTTGATCCCAGAGCTAGGGCTTGGCTTTTCTCCCAAATCCACCGACGAAATGGCTTCAAAATTGGAGGAGAGCTTGAGGAAACACTAGTGCAAGAGACCCTAGGAGATTGAACTTTCTGGAGGGCTAGCTTGTCGGTAAATTGATGCCCTAGGTGCCCCAACTTAGCTGGACCTAGAAGAAGGTGAAAGAATGTGACTTTTGGTGATCACCTTTTGGTAGATCAGTGCCTTAATCAAGCCCTTGTTCAATTTTTTGTGTTAGTAGCCTTGTCTCAATGTTATTTATCATTTATGGAAGTTTCATGAAGTCCTAGGCAGAGGCCTGAGTCCTAGCCTTGAAAAAGTTGCTCAGAACCCAGGGTCGCTAGCATAGAACTGCCTGACAAAGGCCACAGTCGCATGGAGACCTTTCTATGGGAGTAGCTAGAGGGTCTGAGTCGCAGGGAAGGCTTGTTATAAGAGTGAATAGGGATCTAGTTCAACAAAACATCAAGTTGCTCAGGGGTTGGACACCTAGAGGGGTTGGTTGGCTCTTGGAGGTTTTGTAGCTCCTTAGGAAGCTCAACCTGGTTTCGTTTAGTCGCTTCCACTTCCTTAACTATACTTGGTGAGTTGAATCATATCATAGTAACACTTCATCACATGTTTACCCCGGTGGACCGGTTAACTTGGGTAAAGGTGGGAGGAGGGTGTTATAGCTTTAGCATTGAATGTAAAACTCTTAGGTAAGTGCAGGTATTGTTTTCTTATATTGCATCTTGACATTTATTTTCATATACTAGCTAATATTCTCTCTCCATGGTAGTTAGGCTTGTTTCTATCATAACATGGCTACATTGAATTGAATTATGAAATGGAACCTTTGCGGAAATAATTCTTATGCATTTAAGAAGTTCATGGCATTGAGAAGAATTAGTAAAAATTGAGAATATGTGTAATTCCCAGCAAGAAGGTTTGATGGGTAGTCTACGTTGCAGCCCAATAATGAAGTGGGATAGCTCGAGTGACTCATTCTCATTTTGTCTTTCCTTCCCCAGCTATGACCTGGTGTTAAGGATTTCTTTCTTCATTGATACCTCACTAGCATCGTCAAAACTCATCCCCTTTCTTGTTCTATGCTAGTGTTGCCTCTTTTAGCATTTGTTCTTGTGCTAGTTTTTCTAGATCTCATCTTTGTTGGTGCTTCACTAGTCCTCACAACAATTTCACCATAGTTAGATGCATTTTGTCGTTATTGCCTACTACATTCATAGGTATTTCAAGAACTCTTCCACCTTTGATGACCTTACTTTCTTTGCATGGGCATTGCCACCATTTGTCTTCAATGGTGCTTCAACAGTGTCACTGTCTCCCTTATTTTCTCCAATCGCTTTTGTTTGTCTCTTTCCCTTCGTAGAGAGTTGGTGTTGTGAAAATTTGGAGACCCAAATTTCTATTGCAGCAATTGATTAAGTATCTTCTATGTGTTAAATTACTAAACAAACTATTTACTGCATCCAACAACAAATATTGAAACTAATACACTGCAGCCTTCACCAATTAAATTAAATGCAGAAACAAGAAATTGAGCAAGAAAGAAATAGACAACATATGACACCATTATTTTTGGACAAATGTCCCTAGAAAAACCCAATGCAGGAAAACCGTTGCAACAACTGAGGGTTTTTATTATTAAGTAATAGTTTTCTAGATTCAATTCGTTGGATGCCCAACTGGCTATCCGATACAGTGAGAAATTGGAGAAAAGCTTAGTGAGAGAAATCTCACACTGTTCTGGGAGATTTGATTTTGATCAAGGGCTTGTTGACTGGGCCTACACTGCCTCTATGCAGCTTCTGCATCAACCCTACGCAGAATTGCGTCACTCTAGCTGGGCTCTGCGTCAATCCCTCTCCTGACCTCCTACTTCTGGAAATTTGATCTCGAGGCCTTTCGGTCTCACACCCTGACTTCTTGCATTGAATCTCATCTCTGCCTTGCACTCCCAGGATCTGGAAAGCTTCCTCCAGTCTACTATCCCTTCCCCTCATGGCAAGAAATCACCTTGATCGATTCTCTAGAAACTTTTGGGCTGCCCTGTCTGAGAAAATCGATATCTTGATCTCTCTTCGATGTGTGTTCCAAATACCCATCGAAGTCCTTCTTATAATGCTCTAGTTGAGTAATCAATGGCCCATATTAGATTCTAATCAATGGCTTAGATCATTTGGACTTGATCTCCTTCTTCTTCTAGAAGTTTCGTCCTCAGTTTTATTAATAACCTTTAATTATTTTAATTTCCTAAGTTTAGACTTAGGCATGCATTAGGAATAATTAATTATTTTAATAAAACTGTCTCTGGCTGGAATTTCCCAAAACAATTTCTAGGTATTCTGG
The DNA here is from genome assembly GCA_000404065.3 of Pinus taeda. Classification (NCBI taxonomy): domain Eukaryota; kingdom Viridiplantae; phylum Streptophyta; class Pinopsida; order Pinales; family Pinaceae; genus Pinus; species Pinus taeda. The sequence continues at coordinate 31,966 of APFE031738193.1, read as the reverse complement.
AATACATGTGTCCAAGCCTCCCTTCAAATTTTGAGCCTCAGAGCACATTCGATGCTACTAGAAATCAACACTCCCTCTTAGTGAGGAATGAGTTATTTGAAGTGTTTGACCTAGGTGATATATCTAGACCCTTTGATCCAAAATGGATCCTAAAACCCTCTAAGTCTTTATATACTTAAACACTATCGCAAGGGAAAAACATTAGCAAATGGCGGAAAACAACATCGCACAAGAAAAAAATGAAGAAAAGGCGAAAAAAGAGTTAATCGAAGGCTTAAGCAACATTGCACAGGAGCCGTCAGATATGGTCAATCAATAGTCCAGATCTAATCAGCATATTGCAATCGGAGGTGGCAAGCGGAGTCAATCGGAGGTGGCCTTATGGAAATCGCAATAACGATCAACATGATTAAATGAGGGCCGTTGATCAAGTGCGCAGATCAACGGTCTAGATGTAATCACAATATCGCATCGTAGAGTTACAAAGGAGTGGGGCCGATACAATATGCGACTTGCGATAGCCGGACCCGATGGGGTTTATGGATGCAAATTAATATATTTTGAGTTCCAGTAAAAAGGGTTTTCTATGTATTTACGCATTTTCATTAAAAAAACAAAATACAAAGGAAATACGCCTAGAGCTATAAAATGGACCCGAAAGGCTTATAGATGCAGCATTATATTATTTGAGTTCCGTAATAAGCAGGATTGTGAGTGGACCTCAGGCGGTAAGTGGTATTGGGTGGGCTCCACCCGATCCCATACACTGGCCGACACGTGGCTTGGCGCTGGATATTAACCGTTGGATCGAGGATCATGCAGATCAATGGTGGGTTTGTGATAGCGATATAAAAGCTGACCCAATAGGATTATGAGGCGGATTTAATATTATTTTAAGTCCGATAGAAAGCGTTTTGTAGGATTTTTCAGTGTTTTCTGTGTATTTCGCTGTGTAAATAGAGAAACAATATTTTTGGAATTTCAATGGACCAGTGGTCCTTTCCATTGCAAAACAGGTGGCCACCTTACCTGAAGGCGTTTCACCATGATTGTTTAACGCTCAAAGGGGATTTGAACAGATAGAGGCCGAGAGCTAGAGAGGTTGAAAGGGAAAACGAACAGACAAGCGTCGATAGGCTTAAAAGCCACTCAGTGTCAGGGACAGAGCAAGCAGTGCTAAGACAGAGAGAAAACAGAGTACAGAGAGTAAGAGGGAGAGTCTGTGTACTCAGAAAGACTTGAGGGATTCAAGTAAAACCCTGTTGTGTTGAGACTCGATTTGAGCTGACACTTGTAAAAACTCTGCTCTTAAAGACATAATAGAGAGGTCACTACTGAAAGCTAGACCAGGAGATGTAGCCAAAGAGTTTTGGGTGAACTCCTTGATTATTCATTGTGTTGATGTGTGTGTGTCTATTATGTTTCTCTAACTGTTCATTGTCTATATTATTTGTAATCTTTTCAATCTGTTGCACTAAGTAATATAGGCATTTCTTCACATGAGTCTGTAATACCTTAATATTAATCTAAGATCTCATTTTTAGATCAAGTGGTATCAGAGATTTTGGTTTTGGTTTGTTAAGGTTAGACAAGCTTGTGCTGGATTTTTGAATGCTAACTAGGTCAAAGCTCAAACTAGGAGAAGGATAACTTGTTGAGGCTAATCCAGAGATTGGAAGAGTCTATCCTCGGAGGAGAATGGTAGAAGAAACTCCATTGGAATCAGAATCTCAGTTCGTGGACAGTTTTATGGCCATGCGAGCCATGGTGGAAGAGATGTATCGGGAATTTAAGAAGGGTCGAGGTGAAAGAACTTCAACACCCAAACAAGAAAAAGGAGCAGAGGAACCTTCTCTAGATGCCCCTCTAGAGGGAAAATGGAAAGGGGAAATGCCTCCTCCATCATCTCCTCCACCATCTCCTTCATCATCCTCATCTCCTAGCCCTGATAAGAAAAAGAAGAAAACTTCTTTGATTAAATTAGATGTAAGATTTGATTTACCAATTTATGACGGAGAACTAAATGCAGAGAAGCTAGATAACTGGATAAGACAGATTGATGTATATTGCAAGGTGCATAACATTGATTCAGAAAGGAGAAAGATTTAGCTGGCTAGCCTTCGACTTGGAGGAACTGCCCTAGTGTGGTGGGAAGGCAAGACACACGCTGATCTGAAGAGACATGGTAAAATTCTTTCTACCTGGAATGAATTTGTTTCTGCCATCAAAAAACAATTCTATCCTCTAGCTTATATGCAAGAAGTAATGATGAGTTGGAAAACTCTGTTAGGATATTCCGACACGTAGGAATAGTTAAGTATAACTTGGTCTAGTATAGAGTTAGGTAAAGTGTGTTTCTTTACTATGTACATTTGTAACTTACAATCCAACGGTCACGATATGTAGTGATCCGACGGTTCATTCTCTCCTCGGTATTACCGACACTTGATCCGTGCTTGACACCCGATTGGTCCATGAATTCTATTTAAAGCGCATGGAGGGTCATTTGTAGGTTAACCGTGCATGAGAGAAGCTTATGTAAATTTTCATTCTTTTATTAATAAATTGCCTGTAGTAGCCACGTTGGCGCAGGCCGTGGACTGTTTCCCTCTCTGAGGGTTTTAACCACGTCAAAATACTGGTGTATTGATCTGTGATCTGTTTGTGAGCGGTGTCCTTCTGGTGTTCTTTCTGAGGAACTTACCCTGTAAATTCCTACAGCAGAGTGTGCAACACTAGAGAAAACACCTTTCTCGCTAAGGGGGAGTGTTAGTTTCTGTAGCATCGGAGGTGTTCTAGTCTTGAAACTTTGTGGAGAGGCTAAAACACATGAGTTCTCCATAACCCTGAAATCGTTTATGGAAATTCCACCTAGAAGTGCCTCAATTAGATTGTTAGCCTATTTTAAATTTTTTCTTAAGTGTAAACTTAGAGAAAGGGGTTAATTAATCATAATTAATTGAGATAAGGTGTGAATCATCTAGAAAATCACATAGATCGACTTCGATATGATCTTAGCCCTTGATTAAGATTTAATCTTGGTTGTTGGAGTCCTAACAAAAGATCATAAGAATAAGTTGATGGGTAGATGGAGAACACACTTGTGAGAACCATAGAGTTCGATTTTTTTAGAGAGCCAACAATGCTGGAAGAGTTAGAGCTTCAGCAGGGAAGCAAAGACAGAGAGGGGCAGAGATAGTGAAGTTGGAGGAATATTTCCAGATTCGGCGAGTGTATTGCAGAGAGAGGCCGAGATTTTCTCTAGGAAGCTACTCAATGGCTTCAGAGGGCAGTTCGATTTGCTAAGTAAGGAAGACGTTTTCAATTCCAAAGGTCGGGCAAAAGTTCCAAAGGGCCGAAGAAGCATTTTTCTAGTCAATAGTAGGCAGGACAGCTTGACTTGCAGTTGTTTCAGGCCGAGCGTGTAGTAGACTGCGCTAGCGTGATGCATAAGTTGCGTAGGGCTAGGTGGACGACTTGCAATTTAGGGTAGTTAAGTGCAGGGATTGCTCAGAGTGAGGGTAATTTCCCTCAGATTATTTTTGCGAGTATTTTCTCTGTAGGATTGTCATTATTTGACATCCAGATTGTACTTAGATAAATTTCATTGCTACATAATAAATAAAACCCTTAGCTGCTGCACTGGTTTTCCCAAGTTGGGTTTTTTTTGGGATATTTGTCCAAAAATCATTGTGTTAATTTTTGTGTGTGCACTAGAATATTTCTCAGTTTCCAACACTATTATTTTCCATAGTTTTATTTGTGAAGGTTGTACTGTAATTTATTCAGTATTTGCCGTAGCAAATAAATTGTTAAATTAATTAACAGTTAGAAGAATAATTTTCCAGTTGTTGCAGTAGGATTTCAAAGTTGAAATTTTCACAAGTCAAACTCGCTTTAACCATGGGTCAAATTCGGTGAACAAGAGTTTGACTTCTCCAGATTCAAATTGGGTCTTTTGCATGTCGAGCCGACTTGGACTCGCGAGTGCTCGCCGAGTTTGGTTACACTTATAGACACACACATATGCGTGTATATAATAATAATAATTTAATTTTAAGGTCATGGCCACGCTGGATACCAAATTGGTGTATGAGACCCTCTTGTTTGTGGTGCAAAAGATACTGTATCCTCTGGATTTGAACCTGTGACCGCTTAGGAGGAAACACATTTTCTTAATCATTAGGCCCACTCAAGTTGTGTGTGTGTGTGTATATATAATGATGATGATGATGATGATATATACTAGTGTGTTGCTCAAAATGAAGGAGATGTGTACTTCCTTACATTATATATAAAGAACCAACATAGTTCCATCTTAACCTTGAATCTATCAAGTGCAAAGAGGGATAAGATCTCTCGAGGTGCAAACCTTTTTTAAAGTTTTTCACTCTAAAAGAGGTTTGCACTTCAAGGGATTTGATCCCTCTGGGTGTGATCCGGGGTTAAGATGGATTTATGCTGGTGTTAACAAAATGAGAACCTCGAGAGTTCAAAGAAAATTCAAAAAGATAAAATAGAAGTTGAGTTTAATAGTTCACTATCTTAGGACGAACAATTACAAAGGAAAGATGATGAAAAATTTATAGGGAGGTTTCCCATTATTTTTTAGTCTCGTCTTTGTCTTCAGTATTCAAGGAGCTATCATGACTCACATCCTCTTTAAGTATTCTTCCTTATTCCTGTAGGAATTTACAGGGTAAGTTCCTTAGATAGAACACCAAAGGTGGCTCATAAACAGATCACAGATCAGTACACCAGTATTCTTGACGTGGTTAAAACCCTCAAAGAGGGAAACAGTCCACGGCCTGAGCCAACGTGGCCACTTCAGGTAATTTATTAATGTAAAAGAAATAAAATTTACATAAGCTTCTCTCATGAATGGTCACCTTACAAATGACCCTCCATGCTCTTTAAATAGAGATTATGGACCAATCGGGTGTTAAGCCACCGATCAAGTGTTGGTAATACTGAGGAGAGAATGAACCGTTAGATCGCTTCATGTCTAGAACATATCGTGACCGTCGGATTGTAAGTTACAAAAAGTACATACTAAAGAAACACACTTTACCTAACTATACACTGTTATACTTAACTATTTCCTATGTGTCGGAATATCCTAACATCCCCCCTTAAGAACAACTTGGGATAGGATTGAAGGATGTACAAAGATGACACAATAGGAG
>APFE031738193.1:0-22634 GCA_000404065.3 Pinus taeda | reverse complement strand
TCTCTCTATCTTTTTGTATAGCTCACTTGGTTCAAAGCTAATTTAAGAGAGTAGAGGTCTTGGGTTCAAATCTCCTTTTTGTTGAAAAAGAAGCGTTTTTTTCATTTCCACACATTCTCGCACTTCGCTGGCGCCTTCATCAACTTTTTTTAAAAAGGTCATAACTTCTTCATCCGGAAGCCGTTTTCAGAACCGTTTTTTTTGAACTAGCATAATTTTTCGAGCTCTTTCCATTGGAACACTTAGTTTTAGAATATCTAGCTTCAGTTTTTGTCAAAATGGAAAATTCATGCCAATTTATCCTTGACAGCACCAACTACTTCCAATGGTGGTCCTACATTGTGGATTTACTTAGAAGTAAAGGTCTTTACCGAATCGCCACAGGCCAAGAAACCAAGCCAAAAGATGAAGATAAGGCAGCTAAATGGGAAAATAGGCAATATCAAGCACGTGGGTTGATAGGGATGTCTATTTCTCTAGATCTTAGATTCCATATTGCAGAACTTGATACTCCTGATGAAGCATTGAAACAGATTACTAAAGGTTTTGGAATAAAAAATGAACTTAGAGCCCATCAACTTGAAAATGAGTTGCTTACATTGGACCCCAATAATTTTTCTTGCATTGAAGATTTTTTGTCCAAGTTCAAGACCCTTACACTTCTCTTGGAAGGTGTTAAGGTTAAGAAAGAAGATAGTAACCTTATCTATTCCATTCTTACTAAGTTGGGACCAGCCTACTCTGTGTTTGTTTCCACCTTCCATTCTACAAGAGAAGCCTTCATTTCTCAAGGACAAGACTACAAGTCCCCTTTGATGACTTTTGTGATTCTTTAATAAGAGAACAAGAAAAAATCTTACACCTTGTCTTCTTAATCTTGGAAACTCTTCTAAGAAAGCGTTAATCGCCCAGCAGCAACCAAACTCAAAGAATCCTAAGAAGTCATATCCTAAAAAGAATGGTCCTAAACCAAACAAGGGTCCTAAGCAATTTCAGCCTCAAAATAAAAAATCATTTCACCAGAATGATAAGGCAAATAAAAACAAAGGGAAGAAGACTGATAAACATTGCCACTTTTGTAATCGAGATGGCCACTTAGAATCTAAATGCTTTAAGAAGATGGAAGCCTTTGAAGCAGCAATGAAGAAGCATAACATCCATTTGGAGCACTCTTCAAATTCATCTTCAGGAATGGCACTTTCTGCATGTGGTTGTCAAGCATCTCGGTCTGGATATGCACTAAATGTATCTTCTTCCTCTCATTCTCATGAGTGGCTCATTGATTCTGGAGCTTCTTATCACATGGCCAAAAATAAAGCCATGTTTTCTTCTTTAAATGATTGTAACACCAAAAATATATATGTTGGTGATGATAGATCTCTTAGTGTTGTAGGGACTGGAAATGTTCATATAGACAATGGTCAATTTAATGATGTATTATGTGTTCCAACCTTATCCTGCAACCTTCTATCTGTATATCAGATAACTCATTCAGGTGAAGGTAAAATCGTTGAATTTTCACCTCACAATGTTGTAATCAAGGACCTAAAGGATCCTAGACAGATTTTAGCTACTGGCATTGCTGATGATTCCACAAGGTTGTATAAGTTTCACAACTTTGGGTCATCAAATCTTCCCTCAGTATTTGTTGCTCATCATGATGAAGTGAGCAAACTTTGGCATGAGCGATTTGGTCACTTAAACTATCGCTCCCTTCAGCATCTATGTAAAGAAAATATGGTGACAGGTCTTCCTATGGTATCTTGCGAGATGGTGTTTGTTCCGGATGTGTACTCGGAAAACATCATCGGGACGACAGTTTTGAAAAACGTGCCCCTTGGCACGCCTCAGCCCCTTTACAGCTTGTGCACAGTGATTTATGTGGTCCACTTCCTATTGCTTCATTCTCTGGCTGCAAGTATTTCTTAACTTTCATTGATGATTTCTCCAGACGAACTTGGGTATACTTCTTAAAACTCAAGAGTGAAGTATTTAACAAATTCTTGGCCTTCAAGGCCTTTGTTGAAGAACGATCTGGACATCAAATTCTTAAGCTAAGATCAGATAATGGCGGAGAATATATTAAAAACGACTTCATCAACTTTTGCACTGAGCATGGAATCCAAATGTAACATACTATTCCATATACTCCACAACAAAATGGTGTAGCTGAAAGGAAGAATCGCACCTTAAAGGAAAGGGCTAATTGTATGCTTCAATCTAAAGAACTTAGTCTTAGCTATTGGGCAGAAGCAATTAACTGTGCAAATTACATACTAAATCGCACTCCTACTAAAGATTTAAAGAAAATCACTCCAGAAGAAGCATGGAGCTCTATTAAACTAGATGTGAGTCACTTTCGTGTTTTTGGAAGTGAAGCATGGGCCCATATTCCAGATGAAAAACGTAAAGCCTTAGAACCAAAGAGTGAAAAATGTATCTTTGTTGGATATTCTGAAGATGTCAAAGCATATAGACTTATTCCATTTAAGTCCAAAAATGTTATAATTAGAAGAGATGTAAAGTTTGATGAAAATAAATCGGCCTACGAGCCTAGTTCGGCGCGTGTGCCACCTCTCTCTATCTCTTCTACCTTTGAACATATTTCTTCTTCAGATGATGAAAGTGAGGATGACAATCCTCCCCCACCTTCTCAGGATCATCCTTCAGCTCCTTCGGCTCCTTCACTTCCAAAATGGGTCCAAGCTACTCGAGATGCAGCCGGTGATCCTACAGATCAGCGCCGTACCCGTTCTCAGTTTGAAAGAGCCTCTTCTTTACTAGCTCAAGTGTCAACAAATTATGATCCTGACACCTTTGCAGAAGCTTCAGGCCATCCACATTGGGATGCAACTATGAATGAAGAATATCGTTCATTATTGGCTAATGATACATGGGATCTTGTTCCTCTACAAAAGGGATGAAAACTTGTTAGATGCAAATGGGTTTACAGAACCAAGTATGGGCCAGATGGGAAAGTAGATAAACATAAAGCTCGACTTGTTGCTAAGGGCTTTTCACAAGTTGAAGGCATTGATTATACTGAAACCTTTTCCCCCGTTGCCAAAATGAACTCTGTCCGCCTTGTTCTTTCCCTTGCTGCCTCTTTTAAATGGGAAGTCCATTAGATGGATGTTAAATCCGCCTTCCTGCATGGGGACTTGCATGAAGAAATCTACATGGAACAACCTATTGGGTTTATACAAACAGACTCCAGCCTTGTATGTCGTCTTAAGAAATCCCTTTATGGTCTTAACCAAGCTCCTCGGGCTTGGTATTCCAAAATGGATAGTTTTCTTTTAGAATCTGGATTTTCTAGGTGACATTCTGACAATACTGTCTACACCAAGAAAGAGGGCAAGTCTCTTATCATTCTTGTTCTTTAGGTTGATGATCTTATCCTCACTGGTAGTGATCCCAACCTTATTAACCATGTGAAGTCCAGCGTTAAAAAGAAGTTTGAAATGACAGACTTAGGACATTTACATTATTTTCTCGGTCTTCAAGTCTTGCAATCCAGGGAAGGTATTTTCCTCTCCCAATCCATGTATGCCTGTGATCTTCTACTCTTTTTTCACATGGAAGATTGTAAGCCAGCTCCTTCTCCCTTTAAGTCTGGAGTCAAACTTTCAGTCAATTGTACTTCCCCTGAAGTTGATGCTACCTTATACCGTCAACTTGTCGGAAAATTTTTGTATTTAACCCATACTCGTCCTGATCTTTCCTTTGCTGTTGGCCTTGTTGCTCGGTTTATGCAAACCCCACGTGAAAGTCATTGGAAAGCTGCTAAATGAATACTTCGTTATGTTCGAGGTACAGTTCAGTTTGGCATTCATTACAGCGCTGAAGCATCTCCTCTATTGGTTGGTTTCACTGATTCCGATTGGGCTGGGGACCCTGATGATCGGAAGTCTACTGCTGGTTATGTGTTCACTCTTGGGTCAGGACCTATTAAATGGGCTTGCAAGAACAAGCTGCCATTTCTCTTTCTTCAGTAGAAGCAGAGTATCGTGGTGCTGTAGAGGCAAATAAGGAAGCCTTGTGGCTTCGTCAGATCTTATCAGAGTTTGGTTTTCAGCAGCAGCATTCGACTACACTTTGGTGTGATAATCAAAGTGCCATTCAGCTATGCAAAGATCCAGTCCAGCATCAGCGTAGCAAACACATTGAACTACAGATGCACTTCATCAGAAAACTCATTCATGACCATGTTCTTGAAGTGCAATATTGTTCAACAGATGATCAGGTTGCAGACATCTTCACAAAGGCTCTCACAGAGGCAAATTTCACTAAACTTCGATATATGCTTGGAGTTCACGAAGTTGTCACTAAGGGGGGATAGGCTCTAGTGCCTCCTTCCTTCTCCTATTGTGTCATATTTGTAAATCCTTCAATCCTATCCCAAGTTGTTCTTAAGGGGGGATGTTAGGATATTCCGACACATAGGAATAGTTAAGTTCAACTTGGTCTAGTATAGAGTTAGGTTAGCGTTAGGTAAAGTGTGTTTCTTTACCGTTGTACATTTTGTAACTTACAATCCGACGGTCACGATATGTAGTGATCCGACGGTTCATTCTCTCCTCGGTATTACCGACACTTGATCCGTGGCCTGACACCCGATTGGTCCATGAATTCTATTTAAAGCGCATGGAGGGTCATTTGTAGGTTAACCGTGCATGAGAGAAGCTTATGTAAATTTTCATTCTTTTATTAATAAATTGCCTGTAGTAGCCACGTTGGCGCAGGCCGTGGACTGTTTCCCTCTCTGAGGGTTTTAACCACGTCAAAATACTGGTGTATTGATCTGTGATCTGTTTGTGAGCGGTGTCCTTTGGTGTTTTGTCTGAGGAACTTACCCTGTAAATTCCTACAAACTCTTTGCCAACTAAAGGGTCAAAGTGTACAAAGTTATACCCAGGAATTTAGAAAAAGAGCTTTAACCCTACGCATATCTCTGGACTCACCTAAAACTTTGTTGAAGTATATAGGTGGTCTGCATAGCTATTTGTAGCACACCATTCTCATGTTTAATCCCACTAGCCTAGATGATGTATCAGTTCAGGTTACAAATCTAGAAGCTAGAGGCAAGAATGTGAACCTAGAGGTTGGGGGATCATCTAAACACTCTGCAAGAAAGAACAAGGAAAAGAAGAAGCTAAAATGGAAGGAGAGGAAGTCAAACGCTGTACAAAAGGACAAACCTTCATGCACTCATTGCAAGAAGGATGGACACGATGATGCACACTACTGGTCTTTGCATCCAGAGCTAAAACCTAAGAAGTTTGGTGTTAAGAAGAAGAAGACTGCTGTTGCTATTCAGAAAGACTTGGAGTCAGACTTAGGTGATGAAACAATAGTCACAGCCACAGGTATAAAAGGTTATCTACTTTAGAGAATGTAGAGATAAAGAAGCAGGTATAGGAGCTGCTCAATAAAGGGTTCATAAGACCAAGCACATCACCACGTGGATCTCCAATCGTATTGGTGAGAAAGAAGGATGGTTTGTGGAGAATGTGCATTGATTATAGAGCACTGAATAAAATAATGATCAAGAATCGTTATCCTCTTCCTCGTATTGATGATCTATTAGATCAATTGAAAGAAGCAGTTTACTTTTCCAAGTTAGATTTGCGTAGTGGCTATCATCAGGTTAGAGTTTGCAGAACAAGATGCATAGAAGACTGCTTTCAAGACAAAGCAAGGGCTGTATGAATGGTTGGTTATGCATTTTGGCTTAACTAATGCTCCTGCCACTTTCATGAAAGTTATGAATGATATACTCAGACCTTTTATTGATGATTTTGTAATTGTATATTTAGATGACATTCTTGTTTTTAGTAAAACATGGGAAGACCATTTGAAACATGTAAGGCAGACTTTAGATGTTTTAAAAAGAGAAAATCTCTATGTGAAGTTGTCAAAATGTGAATTTGGCAAAACATCTTTAAATTAGTTGGGTCATATTGTAGGGGGTGGCGACTTGAAGATAGATCCCTCTAAGGTTGAAGTCATTGTGAACTGGCCTAAACCCAAATTTGCTACAGAGATTAGGATTTTCCTAGGAGCAGCACAATATTGGAGAAAGTTTATTGCTAACTTTTCTTTGATTGCAGCTCCATTACATGCTTTAACGGGATTGAAAAAGGTGTTTCAGTGGGGAGGCAAACAACAGAAAGCACAACACAAGTAATAGCATTGCCAGTACACATTAAAAGAAAAAATTAGTACAGCACCAGTACTAGCATTGCCAGATCTTCAGCATCATTTGAGATTGAAACAGATGCCAGTGACTATGCGATGGGAGCAGTGATGATGCAACACAGTAAACCCATATGCTATCATTCTGAGACATTTAATTCTACGGTAGTTAATTATCCCACATATGATAAAGAATTGTATGCATTAGTACAAAGTGTGAAAAAGTGGAAACATTACCTAATGGGCAAAGAAACAATTATACATACAGACCATCAACCACTTCAATATTTGCACTCACAGACTAAATTGCAGCAATCAAGACATTATAGGTGGATGGGTTTTCTACAGCAATTTCATCTTGTCATCAGATATAAGAAGGGCATACACAATAAGGTTGTAGATATGCTATCAAGACCAATCATAAATGCATCTACTATACTTAAGCATAACTCAGTAATGCATGAAAGTTACATTGAACAATATGCTCAAGATGTAGATTTCAAAGATGTATATGCAACTTTATGTCATGGCAAGCAAGTAGAAGAATTGGATTATTATGTTAAGGACCAACTCTTATATCATTTGGGAAAGTTATGCATTCCACAAACTGAAAGAGTTAACATAATCCAAGAAGCACATACTTCTCTCATATCAGGTCATTTTGGTGTAAGTAAAACAATTGCAAAGTTGCAAAGGTTTTGTTATTGGCCAAGAATGCATGAAACAGTTTCTAGATATATTAAAGGGTGTACTATGTGTGCTATAACCAAGCCCAGTAATAGAAAATTAGGCTTGTACACTCCACCCCCAGTTCCTTCTCGTCCTTGGGAAAGTGTTTCCATGGACTTTGTTGGGGGATTGCCAAAATCTAGAAAAGGTCATGATTATTTATATGTTGTTGTGGATAGGTTCAACAAAATGTGTATTTTGATAACTTGTAACAAGCAGGTTACAACTGAAGAAATAGCGAAATTTTTCTTTCAGCATGTATGGGTTCATTTTGGTTTACCCACTTCTATTGTATCTGATCAAGATTCCCGATTTGTTGGGAAGTTTTGATCAAGTCTATGGGAGTTGATGGACACCAAATTGAAGAAGAGCACAACTTTTCATTCACAAATAGATGGTCAAATAGAGGTGGTCAATAGGACAATGATCCAGTTGCTCAGAGGCTATTGCAGCAAGCATCCCAAGCTTTGGGATGAGCATTTGTGTTATGTGCAACATGCCTACAACCGTGCCAAGCACTCGTCTACTCAGAGATCTCCTTTTGAGACTTGCTTTAGTTTTATACCAAAGTCTCCCTTGGATTTTGTCTTTGGTAAAGACATAGCGGTCGATGGACACAGTGATGTGGACAAAGCAACCAAGTTCAATGAACAAATCCAAGAAATTCACCAGGCAATGCTAGAACAGTTGGAAAGAAGCCAAGCCAAGTACAAGGCAAGGCATGACAAGCATCGAATTGAGCATGGTTTCCAAGTTGGTGATCAAGTCTGGTTGTACATCAACAAAGACAGAATGCAAGGTGAAGGTAAGAAGCTAAAACCAATAAGGTATGGGCCTTTCAATATACTTGAGAAAATTGGTGAAAATGCTTTTCGCCTTGATTTGCCAGCTTATATGCATATCTATTCAGTCGTTAATGCAGAAAAATTGAGACTATATGAACCTTCATTGATTGAAGATCCCGAAGAGCAAATTCAATTGCCTTCTATTGATGATCTGTTGCTTGAATATCTCAATGATTTGCAGGAAGACACAGTTCTGGACAGGAAGGTGATAACTATGCACAGAGGGGATGTTGAGTACCTGAGAATCGGACTGAAAGGTTCAAAACCAAGTAATGCACGATGGATAGAAATTGGACAAGCGAGGAAGCTGTATCCTCACTTGATCGATGCCTAAAAACCACCTTTTGGTGGTCCACAAGCTTTTTAGTGGGAAGGCGTGATCCAAAATGGATCCTAAAACCCTCTAAGTCTTTATATACTTAAACACTATCACAAGGGAAAAACATTAGCAAATGGTTGAAAACACCATCGCACGAGAAAAACATGAAGAAAAGGTGAAAATAGAGTTAATTGGAGGCTTAAGCAACATTGCACAGGAGTCGTCGGATCTGGCCGATCAATGGTATAGATCTAATCGGCATATCGCAATTGGAGGTGGCAAGCAGAGTCAATCGGAGGCGGCCTTATGGAAATCGCGATAGCGATCAGCGCAATTAAACGAGGGCCGTTGATCAAGCACGCAGATCAATGGTCCAGATCTAATCGCAATATCACATCGCAGAGTTACAAAGGAGCGGGGCCGATACAATATGTGACTTGCGATAGCCGAACCCAATGGGGTTTATGGATGCAAATTAATATATTATGAGTTCCGGTAAAAAGGGTTTTTCTATGTATTTATGCATTTTCGTTAAACAAATGAAATACAAAGGAAATGCGCCCGGAGCAATAAAACGGACCCAAAAGGCTTATAGATGCAGCATTATATTATTTGAGTTCCGTAATAAGCAGGATTTCGGTGGACCTTAGGCAGTAAGTGGTATTGGGCGGGCTCTACCCGATCCCATACACTGGCCAACATGTGGCTTGGCACTGGAGAGAGAAAACAGCCTTTTCGGGCGAGTTATCTCCGTACATATAAGCCACCCGAAATGGATATTAACCGTTGGATTGGGCATCATGCAGATCAATGGTGGACTTGCGATAGTGATATAAAAGCGGACCCAATAGGATTATGAGGCAGATTTAATATTATTTGAAGTCCAATAGAAATTGTCTTGTCAGATGTTTCAGTGCTTTTCGTGTATTTCGTTGTGTAAACAGAGAAACGATATTTTTGGGATTTCAACACGCTAGTGATCCTTTCCGTTGCAAAACGGGTGGCCACCATACCTAAAGGCGTTTCACCATGATTGTTTGACACTCGGAGGGGATTTGAACAGACAGAGGCCAGGAGCCAAAGAGCCCGAAAGAGAAAACGAACAGACAAGCGTCGATAGGCTTAAAAGCCACTCAGTGTCAGGGACAGAGCAAGTAGTGCTGAGACAGAGAGAAAACAGAGGACAGAGAGCGAGAGGGAGAGTTTGTGTACTCAAAGAGACTTGAGGGATTCAACTAAAACCCTCTTGTTTGTTCGTGTTGTGTTGAGACTTGATTTGAGCTCACACTTGTAAAAAACTCTGCTCTTAAAGACATAATAGAGAGGTCACCACTGAAAGCTGGACCAGGAGACGTAGCCCAAGAGTTTTGGGTGAACTACTTGACTATTTGTTGTGTTGATGTGCATGTCTCTGTTATGTTTCTATAACTGCTCATTGTCTATATTATTCGCAATATTTTCGATCCGTTGCACTAAGTAATATAGGCATTCCTGCACATGAGTCTGTAATACCTTGATATTAATCTAAGATCTCATTTTCAGATCACCCTTTGTGGCCGATCACGTTGTCTTTTGAATACCCATCTTCAACATAGTCCTCTCTTACATTCCTATTTGACTATCTTTTGGTGACATAAATTTGACACCATGTTGGTTGTTTATGACTTGGGTAGGTATGCAAGGGTCTTTAGGTGGATCTACCAATACACATGATCTAGGGGAGCCCTAGTTTCATCACTCCTTTCTATATGAAGTGTTTCTCATGTTATAAAGGTTGCCGCATGTATAGAGAAACATTTAACTTATACCCAGGCATGAACCCTCCTGTTATGTTACTGTTATCCACTTAATTTTTCCATTAGAATATTACAATTTATCTTATGCCCAAGCATGGACTCTCTTCTTATGTATTTGGCACATTTAACTTTTTAAGTGTAGGACTCTTTGAGCTTATTAAATAGTTGCTCGTGTTGTTTCATATTTCCATCGATTTAAGTTAGGGTTTGTAAGATATGCAAATTTAAGGCACATGATGGTATATAGCAGCTCTTGAAAATAGAGTATAATGAATAAGATCAACAGAGTTCCAATAGGCTATGAAGGAGGCAATCTAGGGTTAAGTAAACAATAGTTTTAAAAAACTGAAAATGCACAGGTATTTCAAGAATTCTTCCACCTTTGATGCCCTTTCTTTCTTTTCATGGGCATTTCCATCGTTTGTCTTTAATGGTGCATCAACAGTGTCACTGCCTGCCTTATTTTCTCCTCTTTCTTTTTTTCATCTCTTGCCCTTCCTAGAGAGTTGGTGTCACCTTCACTCCTCAAGGTAACCCTATAAAATTGTCAGGCAATATTCAAATCTAGGTTGTTGGCATCTCCAAGATGACTCTCATTTTTATAATGGCGTGGTATAGATAAGCTCTTGTAATGTATCTCAAGCACTTGTGTAAGTGTAGGTATTGATCATGTTAACCCCTTACATCTAGGTGCAACTAAAGGATATTTTCACATAATTGATTTTAATCATAATTCACTACTTGAGCCAAATTTGTTCTCCTTGTTGTATTCATGTATTATATTGGGCCATGCTTGAATGAGTTCTGTGAAGTGTTTAACCTAGGTGGTATATCTAGGCCCTTTTCGGTTGATCACATTGTCTTTTGAATACCCATCTTCAAGATAGTCCACTCTTACATTCCTATCTATCTTTTGGTCACATTAATTTGACACCATGTTGGTTGTTTATGACTTGGGTAGGTATGCAAGGGCCTTTAGGTAGATCTACCAATACACATGATCTAGGGGAGCCCTAGTTTCATCACTCCTTTCTATATAAAGTTTTTCTCATGTTATAAAGGTTGCCGCACGTATAGAGAAACATTTATCTTATACCTAGGCATGGACCCTCCTCTTATGTTATTGTTATCCACTTAAATTTTCCATTAGGAATATTAAAATTTATCTTATACCCAAGCATGGACTCCCTTCTTATGTATTTGACGCAGTTAACTTTAGGACTCTTTGAGATTATTAAATAGTTTCTCATGTTGTTTCATATTTCCATCGATTTAAGTTAGGGTTTGTAAAATATGCAAATTTAAGGCACATGATGGTATATAGCAGCTCTTGAAATAGCCTATAATGAATAAAATCAGCAAAGGTCCAATAGGCTATGAAGGAGTCAAGCTGGGGCTAAGTAAACAATAGTTTCATATAGCTGAAAATGCATAGGTATTTCAAGAATTCTTCCACCTTTGATGTCCTGTCTTTCTTTGCATGGGCATCTCCACTGTTTGTATTTTATGGTGCATCAACAATGTCACTGCCTCCCTCATTTTATCCTCTTTCTTTTGTCTATCTCTTGCCCTTCCTAGAGAGTTGGTGTCACCTTCACTCCTAAAGGTAACCCTATAAAATTGTAAGGCAATATTAAAATCTAGCTTGTTAGCATCTCCAAGATGACTCTCATTTTTATAATGGCATGGTATAAATAAGCTCTTGTAATGTATCACAAGCGATTGTGTAAGTGTAGGTATTGATCACGTTAAACCCTTACCTCTAGGCGTAACTAGAGGATATTTTAACACATTTGATTTAAATCATAATTCACTACTTGATCCAAAAGTGTTGCCCTCCTTATATTCATGTATTATATTGGTCCATGCTTGAACGAGTTCTCTAAAGTGTTTAACCTAGGTGGTATATCTAGTCCCTTTGCGGTCAATCACATTGTCTTTTGAATACCCATCTTCAAGATAGTCCTCTCTTACATTCCTATCTAAATATCTTTTGGTGACATTGATTTGACACCACGTTGGTCGTTTATGACTTGGGTAGGTATGAAAGTGCCTTTAGGTGGATCTACCAATACACATGATCTAGGGGAGCCCTAGTTTCATCACTCCTTTCTGTATAAAGTGTTTCTCATGTTATAACGGTTGTCCCATGTATAGAAAAACATTTTTCTTATACCCAGGCATGGACCGCCCTCTTATGTATTTGGCACATTTTAGTTTGGGAGATTATTCTATAGTTGTTCATGCAATTTGATATTTCCATTGATTTAAGTTAGGGTTTGTGAGATATGAAGATTTAAGGACCACGATGGGATATATTAGCTCTAGAAAATAGCCTATAAGGAATAAGATCATCAAAGGAACAATAGGATATGAACGAGGCAAGCTAGGGTTAAGTAAGCAATAGTTTCAAATGGCTGAAAATGCATATGACAACAATAAATACCAAGACACCAGCCCTAATTTTAAGGTTAAAATATTCAATTAATGCTAGATTTTTCCTTTTATTATTTATTAAATGCAATCCCTTCCAATAGGGCAATAACGTATGGACATAAAATTGTGATTTAATGTATATTTTAAGCTAAACCCAACCCAACCCTAGTTACCATGAAATCAAAGGAAAAAGGAAGATTTATAATCATGAACACCTATTAGTTTAGAGCCTTTATCTAGTTAGGCAATGGAGACAATTAGTGAACGGTCAATGACAAAGGGCCTTGGATGAAGAGGGTGAAAAATTGAATTTCTTCAATTAGAAATAACTAGTGACTTCACTTTATGGAATATTTTGATGTAAAAGGATGCATGAATCAAGTTCCTTTGATGGACTCTTGTAAAACAAATTTTACACGCCATCAAGGATCAAAATTTCAAGAAAATATATTGCATTTGTTAATATGGCATTCATATAAGACCTAATTTCAGAAATATAGCATGCAAAATGGAACAAAATGTGACAATAAACTTACACATTTCCAATAGGAATCACTTCGTGAATACGAAAAGTCTTTCCATGCAAAAATCTCCTTCACAAGACAATTCAATCTATAAATGATCATATTACGTCCAAAAAGAAAGATAAGAGCTAATGTACCCTCCTCTAGAGAAGAAGAAGTGAGTGAATGATGATCAACAATCGAAAGTGACCTCCCTCTATTTTATGAGGGTAAATATGTCACTTTTTCATATTTTTACAAGAAAATTCCAAAAACAATTGCTTGAAGTTGTAACGTTTTAAACTAGGAAAAATAGTTCTATACAAAGCAAACAACAAAAACAACACCATAATATTGAAACATTCAATGCACACCCATAAAGTGTCCAGGAATAACCAACGGCTGAACCATTTTATTATAGTCTGGGAGAAAAGTACAATAATTTGGAAGTGATGCACCTGGGCTTGTCTCAATGGCAAGCGTGATCAAGCCCAGGTGGTAATATGTCAAGGCCAGATGGCACCAGTCACTGCTACAACAATGCCTTGCGCTGCCCTAGTGAAACTGTGTTGTCTGCTGCGTAGATGTTGCAGGAAACCCCACCTCAAGTGCTCAGAAAATTCCGAGAAATTAACCTGGGCCTCTCCACCAAATACACAAAACAACCCACGAAGGAATTGGCCAAATGTTGATGTAAAAATTTTGGCTCGAATTTCCCCTAGCTCCTCTAGCTTCTGGCTGAGTTGGGATCCCTATTTGACCCCTCAAATCTGTAGGGAAAATTTTGCAAAATTAGCCCCAAGCTCCTCAACCAAAACCCACCAAAACCCGGAAAGTGTTTGGCTTGGTTTTGACCTCAAAAATTCGTCCTCCCAAGTGTCGCACCCTCCTCAAATTGCTTAAGTGCTCGACCTGCCTATAAATCCATAGTAAGACCTTGAAAACACATCCAAATGGTTGAGATAATCTTCCGTGAACTTCCCCTTATCTCTCCCGACAAATACTCCCTCCACAACTGAGCCACGAATCCCCCAAAACTCCTCCGGCAATTGCTCCCTGGAAGGCCATTGAATGATCTTCTGCATATTCCACTACTATGTCTTTCTGGAGTACGCACTGACTTAATGATGGCTGCGTTGGGAGCTTTGAATATCCACCTGCAATCTCCCGAAATGATACAACAAAACCTCACTAGGGTGGCACTCGTGGTCCATTGAAGAGAGGGTGAGTTATCCGCTTGGAGAACTCGTGCTAAACAGCGGGTGACCCAGCTAAGCTGCTAGAGCAACTAAGATTGAGTTCAATATGTCCAAAAGATGCCAAATGAGGCTGAGTCTCCTCTGTTTATAATTCGTAGGCCTCTTTTCCCATGTGGCCCCCCTCCAACTAGCAATTTCGCTTTCCCTCCTTAGTCATTCGAACTTCCCTCTAAGGTGGTGCGTATTTCCTCATGTGGGTGGCCCCCATGCTATACCAACGAAACATTTCAGCCTCTTTTCCCTTCCCAAGTCTTTCCCAAAAATCACATGGGTCCCATGGCCTCCCAAATTGTCCAAATTGTAGAATAAATAAAACTGTAACAACTTAATTTTGGAAGGGACATTACATAAATATACAAATATGTTAACGGATCTTGAGATAGCTCAAAAGCATAATAAAAATGTCAAAATAACCCATACTTGTGGGAGTAAAAACTCTCCAAAATCATTAACCTCCAAGAATGATCAATTTGCATCATGTGATGAAATGGTTCATAGGTGCCCCTCACTCCAACAAGTCATCAAATTCTAGCCAGGGATATTTATTTCGTTTCCTATTTCATTTTCAAATCTTCCTATTCCATTTTTCTTTGCTTATACTCGCTTGCTGGCATATTGCATACAATAAATCCATGTAACATTGCTTTGAATCAAAGATTGGGGATGAGGGATTTTTTATTAGATTTGGAAATCCTTACATAACCTGCTAATCATTCCTAGCAATGATGAGAATTAATCTTTTCCATTTTTCTACTTCTGCCTCTCTCTCCCTATTCAATTTTTGTCTCCTATATTTTTCGTCACCTCACTAGTGATTGGTTCTCTTTATATTGTTGTCTCAAGTAGGGCCCGACTTGAGATAACTTCTTCCTAGATGAGACTGGTTACCATTCTCCTTTCTCCTGTCACTTCCTTTGAATACTGGCATTCATTGGTACATCCTATAGACTGCAGCTATAGGATTGCGTAATCATCAATCCATAGTATCCCTCCTCTAAAGTTTTGGTTCCTGACATTGCTAGTACAACTCTAGTGTCTTCTCCACTTTTCTTTCTTTTTTCTCTGTCTCCTTTCCTTTGCTTTTTCGTTCTTCTTCTCTCATTGTTTAAGAAGCAACATACGCGTGCTAGATATTTTTGTTCTCATTGGTATTGTTACCCACCAAAAGTTAGTGGCCCATAGGAGAAACTTTTTCCTTATTCATCTCTTCGAACCGGTAGCTGGCAGCCCCTGAGAGCCACTAGTAGCCTATGTGACGTGCCATTCATACCTCTGGAACCTACATCAGTCATGTATTACCTCACTCATCTTCCAAGAGCATATGTTGGAAGGTGGGCTTCTCATCAAAATGTACTTTATTTATTATGCAATCAGGTGCTTGTGCTTGTTTGTATTTGGGCATTCTTGTATTTGTATCAACTCTTGTGTACTGTTAGGCCATGTATCAACGTGCCTGGAGTGGGGTCATGATTCATATTGTGTTAAATGCTTACATCAACTTATGGTGCGTTTATGTGTCAATGTCTAAGCCAATCATGATTCCCTATTATTGCATCATGCATTAAAAAAAAATTAGCAACAAGCCATGAACTATCTAACCATAACCATAACCAAATATAACTGGATCAATAATGAGACTCGACCTCTATTATATGCTTCCACCATATAATATTTCCATATGAACTCCTTTTCTAAATTTAAACTCTTGCCAAAACTTACCTTTGCCAAAACTTCGTGCTCCACTCAATATATGAGATCTCTGCTAGTTTGTTGATGGGTTGTAATGAAACCAAATCATATTATTGTCACAAGACCTCCACATGAAAGAGATTACACTCCATATTCAAAACATGCATGGAAAAATTATAATGGCTTCAAACCCTTCCAACGAGTTGACATGACCAGATCTCCGTTAAGAATTCATAGCCAAAATTCCACAATGAATAGAAAAAAATCAAACCCACTCCAAACCATGTCATGTATTACATTGATTTCAAACCAAACCGTCAGATCATTGTACCGAACCTTTCACAAATAGTTAACATATCAAAACTCGTTCATTGTTTGATTGAATATGTGTCATCGCTCCTCCATTGCATTCAGCTTGTAGTCACATGACTTGTTATGGTCACATGGTTGTCCCAATCGACCATAAGACCGACTTGTTAAACCGGGAGCCAACGTTTCCATAAGGCATAAGACCATGCCCATATGACCTAGACCCAAGAATCATTGAGTGTCAAAATGCTAATGCCATCGACAATGCCACAACAACCATGTGGCATACCTAGAGGGGTCCACTTGTCACCCAAAACATGCTCATTAGATAGCTGAAATTGCCATTTTTGGTTGACAAGTGGCAACCTCAGGGGGGTCCTCGTTGACATGCTAACATCGCCCACTAATATAACCTCGCCACATGTCACAATCCTATTGGTTTGTTTGGACTGGTTAAACATCAAGCATCATTTCCTTCATTTGGCCATTAATTTGTTAAGGACACAGTGGATTGATCTTAGACTTGCATGGTTTTTAACTATGTTAACTAATGCACAAGTCCATGTGCTTGTGGCCATTGATCTGCCTATCCAATGGTGGATCTTCAAGAAACTTGCATGATGTTTAACAAATTAATATTTTGGGTTTTGCCCTCTAGTTTTTCCTTTTAATTTTTGCCCCGATTAATACTAATTTTCAACTGGCCATAAGTTCTCACTCAGGAGGATTTTTTCTAAGAAAAATATAAGATTGAAGAGGTATCGATGAGAACTATGGAACCATGCTATTAGTGAGATATTTTGGGCATTTTTTCTTCTTCAAAATCTAAAATAAATTCAAGCACCCTATTACTGCTCAAACTAGTAGGGGACCTAGAGGGGATTCCTAAAGGGGAAATGCTAGGCCAAGGGCAACAAATGGAGACTTACCCCACTATCACCTCAGCTAAGGCTCCCTTCTATTTACGTACTTTCACCAATGGGAGGAGGCTCGATATATTATGGAGTCCCTGATGAAGGATAAGTCATCAAAATGATGTGGAGTGACCCAAATAATCCCTTTCCCGGAATAGTTAGAAGGATAAGGCTTGCTTGCTTTCTAAGCAAAGTACAATGTCTTCTAGGGAAATGAAAGGAGGATTCAAGGGTTAGGTTTATGGGATATAACTTATGAAGGAAATTCCCAATCCCTAAAATCCTTATTGTAATTGGTACCCTGAATGGTTTTTGAAGAATTGTCTTTCAAAGGAATTGGGCCACATGTGACCAAGTGGACCCGGTCTAGGATAGGGGGAATGAATACAACAACCAATGATGTTCTTAACCTAGACAAGGTGGGGAGAGAGTCAAAGAAACAATTTTCACTTGAAGGTGTTGGTTTGATCTTATGAGGTACCATCCTTGAGGAAACTAATGCAAAATTTGAACCCAGAGCTAGGGCTTGGCATTTCTCCCAAATCCACCGATGGAATGACTTCAAAATTGGAGGAGAGCTTGAGGAAAAACCAACGCAGGAGACCTTAGGAGATTGAACTTTTTGGAGGGCTAGCTTGTTGGTAAATAGATGCCCTAGGTGCCCCAATTTAGTTGGAGCTTGAAGAAGGTGAAAGAATGTGATTTTTGGTTATCACCTTTTGGTAGATCAATACCTTAATCAAGCCCTTGTTCAATTTTTTGTATTAGTAGCCTTGTTTCAATGTTATTTATCATTTCTGGAATATTCATGAAGTGCTAGTAGAGGCCTGAGTCCTAGCCCTAAAAAGCGGCTCAAAATCTGGGGTCGCTGGCATAGAACCGTCTGACAAAGGCCACAGTTGCATAGAGAGCTTTCTATTGGAGCGACTAGAGGGTCTCAGTTGCAGGGAAGGCTTGTTATAGGAGCGATTGGGGATCTAGTTCTACAAAACATCAAGTTCTCTCAGGGGTTGGACACCTGGAGGGATTGGTTGGCTCTTGAACGTTTTGTAACTCCGTAGGAAGGTCAGTTTGGTTTCATTTAGTCGATTCCACTTCCCTAACTATACTTGGGGAGTTGAATCATATCATAGTAACTCTTCATCACATGTTTACCTTGGTGGACCCGTTAGGTGGGTAAAGGTGGGAGGAGGGTGTTCTAGCTCTAGCATTGCATGTAAAACTCTTAGGTAAGTGCAGGTATTGTTTTCTTATATTGCATCTTGACATTTATTTTCATATACTAGCTAATATTCTCTCTCCATGGTAGTTAGGCTTGTTTCTATCATAGCATGGCTACTTTGAATTGAATTATGGAAATGGAACCTTGGTAGAAATAATTCTTATGCATTTAAGAAATTCATGGCATTGAGAAGAATTAGTAACAATTGAGAATATGTGTAATTCCCAGCAAGAAGGTTTCATGGGTAGTCTATATTGCAGCCCAATAATGAAGTGGGATAGCTCGAGTGACTCATTCTAATTTCGTCTTTCCTTCCCCAGCTATGACCTGGTGTTAAGGATTTCTTTCTTCATTGATACCTCACTAGCATCGTCAAAACTCATTCCCTTACCTTTTCCATGCTAGTGTTGCCACTTGTAGGATTTGTTGTTGTGCTAGTTTTTCTAGATCTCATCTTTGTTGGTGCTTCACTAGTCCTCACAACACTTGCACCATAGTTAGATAAATTTTGTCGTTATTGCCTCCTACATTCATAGGTATTTCAAGAACTCTTCCACCTTTGATGACCTTACATTCTTTGCATGGGCATTGCCAACATTTGTCTTTAATGGTGCTTCAATAGTGTCACTGTCTCCCTTATTTTCTCCAATTGCTTTTGTTTGTCTCTTTCCCTTCGTAGAGAGTTGGTGTTGTGAAAATTTGGAGACCCAAATTTCTACTGCAGCAACTGATTAAGTATATTCTATTTCTTAGATTACTGAACAAATTGTTTACTACATGCTACAACAAATATTGAAACTAATACGCTGTAGCCTTCACCAATTAAATTAAATGCAGAAACAAGAAACTGAGCAAGAAAGAAATACACAACACATGGCACTGTTATTTTTGGACAAGTGTCGCTAGAAAAACCCAATGTGGGAAAATTGTTGCAGCAGTTGAGGGTTTGTATTATCAAGCAGTAGTTTTCTGGATACAATTCTTTGGATGCACAACTGGCTATCCGACATAGAGAGAAACTGGCAAAAATTTTAGTGATAGAAATCTCACACTGTTATGGGAGATTTGATTCTGATCAGGGGCTTGCTGACTAGGCCTATGCTGCCTCAGTGTCAACCCTATGCAGAACTTCGTCACTCTGGCTGGGCTCTGTGTCAATCCCTCTATTGACCTCCTACTTACTGGAAATTTGATCTTGAGGCCTTCCAGTCTCACACCCCGACTTCCTGCACTGAATCTCGTCTCTGGTTTGCACTCCCAGGATCTGGAAAGCTTCCTCTGATATACTATCCTTGCCCCTCATTGCAAGAAATCACCTTGATCGACTCTCTAGAAACTTTTGCGCTACCCTCTCTGAGAAAATCGATATCTTGATCTCTCTCCGATGTGTTTTCCAAATACCCATCGAAGTCCTTCTTATAATCCTCGAATTGAGTAATCAATGGCCCATATTAGATTCTAATCAATGGCTTAGATCATTTGGACTTGATCTCCTTATTCTTCTAGAAGTTTCGCCCTCAGTTTGATTAATACCCTTTAATTATTTTAATTTCCTAAGTTTAGACTTAGGCACCCGTTAAAAATAATTAATTATTTTAATAAAAATATCTTTGGGTGGAATTTCCCAAAACGATTTCTAGGCTTTTTGGAATACATGTGTCCAAGCCTACCTTCAAATTTTGAGGCTTAGAGCACATTTGATGCTACCAGAAATCAACACTCCCTTTTAGCGAGGAATGAGTTCTAAGAAGTGTTTGACCTAGGTGGTATATCTAGACCCTTTGTGGTCGATTACATTGTCTTTTCAATACCTGTCTTCAACATAGTCCTCTCTTAGTTTCCTATTTGAATATCTTTTGGTGACATTAATTTGACACCATGTTGGTCGTTTATTAATTGGGTAGGTATGCAAGGGTCTTTAGGTGGATCTACCAATACACATGATCTAGGGGAGATCTAGTTTTATGAATCCTTTTTATATAAAGTGTTTCTCATGTTATAAAGTTTGCCGCATGTATAGAGAAACATTTAACTTATACCCAGGCATGGACCCTCCTCTTATGTTACTGTTATCCACTTAATTTTTCCATTAGAATATTACAATTTATCTTATACCCAAGCATGGACTCCCGTCTTATGTATTTGGCACATTTAAGTGTAGGTCTCTTGAGATTATTAAATAGTTGCTCATGTGGTTTCATATTTCCATCGATTTAAGTTAGGGTTTGTAAGATATGCAAATTTAAGGCACATGATGGTATATAGTAGCTCTTGAAAATAGACTATAATGAATAAGGATCAACAGAGGTCCAATAGGCTATGAAGGAGGCAAGCTAGGGTTAAGTAAACAATAGTTTCAAATAGCTGAAAATTGTTAAAATTGGCAACTAGGACCAAACTCCATGTGGTTCATCTTATTAATGGCAGCTGATATTTTTCTTGGATCCCTCTCATCGAGAGGTGTAGGATTGATCTAAAGATCGTCTGTTTTCTATAAGTATTCATGGAGATATGAATTTATTAGTGTTATGGGACAATTCGTCAAGGTCAGCGAGCAACCAAATAAACCCCACTTGTGCTCAATGTTTTAGTATAAATAGAGGTGGCCTTCAAGTCATTTTTACACACACACTTGGGATCTCTTCCTCTCTACTTGTCTTTGGGTTTTTGTAGGAGAAGAGATCCTAAGGGATAACGCTACCCTACTGGAGAAAGGCTCTACGCTGCCCTAATGAAGAAACCCTAACACAGTTATCAAAGAAGGCTCTATGCAATCAAAGGGAGACCCTCACCACTGTCATGAAGGAGATTGAAGTAGGCTCCCTCGCTGTCCTATAAGGGTTTACTATATGCCCTAAACTGCTATGCTTTCAAGCCCTAGTCCTAGCCGCAGGTCTAAAGGGAGATCTCTGTTTTGAGGCCACAACATGGGAGGCTAGGGCAACATGGGTTGGAGGACTATTTCATGGGTTGAACAAAGTCTGAAGTCTGTTGTAGGAAGCCGTGATGCTTATTGTGCTAGGCCGAGGCCTTGAGAGCTGAACGCTAGCTTGTTTAAAGGCTAACAGATGGTTTGTATCATTGTTGGAGGGTTTCATGAGCAGTAGTAGTGTTGTGTGGTAGGCAAACTACCATACCACTACAGCAAATCTAACTTGGGCAGGTTTGAGGGCTATCTTGAGCCCTTACCTTCAGCGTGGAGGAGGAGCATCTCTCCTTGCCTAGTCCGTAGTTTTTGAAGGGCTGTTCGTGGATTGTTGAGAGGAACTTAGGGCTGCAGCAGTATGCCCAAGTGCCCTAAATAGAACAGTCAGGAACAGCAAAGTGTCAAGCAAATTTGAAGCAGTGTTAGCGGTGCATTGGGTCAAGGATATTGGCCTGATTTGGATCAGACTTGAAACAACCTATGGGAGCCACATGTTGGGTCAACATGGAGTGATGAATACCCCAAAGGAGTGCAACCTGATGTGATGAATGATGTGACATAGACAACATAGTATATGATAGTTGTATACATAGTACAACATAGTGCTATCAACATACAGTGATGGGTAGCAATGCAACATAATGTAAAAAGGGTGTAACATGGTATGATGCATAGTATAGCTCTATGTATGATGCAGCTAGATGGTTGGATGCTACATGTCTTCATGCAGCAGTTAAATACAACAAGCTTATACATGGGACAACTGCAATGACACTAGGACAGCTGCAAGCTTGGTGACACATGGGACACTTGCAACATGGGACAACTGCAAGCATGAAGAATCATGGACAACAGTAGCATGGTAAAGCATGGAAAGCAGCAAGTATAGTGTAGCAAGTACATTGGGACAACAGTGAGCATCGTGCAGCAGTGGCACTATGTACAACAGTTCTAAACACTGGGACAGCAGTAGCATGAGGTCCAGCATTGTGATGATGGGTGCAGCATGGTGTAGCACGGTGAGGTGCAACATGATGATGAGATGCAACACTATGATAGGTGAAGGAATCACCTTGGAGAATCAATTGAAGCAACATGTCTTCAACTAATCTCATGTATCATCATCTTAGGAAATGATCTATGTTCTTATCTAGATAAGTCAAAGTGTTGATTTCTGTTGTAAATGTACTATCTGTATCTCTCAATCTGCTAAACTATTGAAGATCATATAAGAAGAATTGACGAAGGGTTTCCCCACATTGGCGTTTGTCCCTAGCTAGTGCCACTGTTAAGTTATGGTATGTTCTATGCTTATAATAGATTACTTCTTTTTCTTATTATATTCCACAGATTAGCAACCACATGTACATAAAGTAAAGTGCAGATAGAACATTAAACGATTGATAGAAAACAAGCCAAGACAAGAGACACAAGATGTGGCAGCTAGCCAGGGACAAACCCCACAATGTGTGGGGAAACCCTTTGATCA
>APFE031738190.1:195574-222650 GCA_000404065.3 Pinus taeda | reverse complement strand
GAAATTGATGTACCAATTTACCCAAAACGGGGCCCACAATTTGGCGTTTCATCTTCTAGGGTTAGGTTTTGGAATGTGAAGGGTTTTCCATTGTTTCTCAAATATAAATAGGCCTTCGAGCCTCATTGTAACACAGTTCAGAGGCATGTAGTCACCACATCTCTTAGAGGTAAGCTACCATCGCCCTAGCTGGTTTATTTCCATTTCTGGTTGTAAGCATATTTCGGTATTTTTCCATTAATGAAATGAAGGATTGTTTTCTCTGCATCTTTGTGTATATGGTTATCTCTGTATTTTGTTGTGTTCCTGTTTAAATCCGGATCAATAATTGTCAACATACAAATTTGGGGAGGGATTCCCAAAACCATTTGAGTTTAGGCTTACCTAAAAGTGATCCACTGTAGAATTAAGGCCAAGAGGAGAAGAATGCCTGGAGATTAGTAGGTCAATAAGTTTTTTTATTGAATGGAGAGAGAGCCTCGACCTAAACAAGCTTATTATATGGGGAGTGCATGAAAATATGGAATATTGAAAATTCTTCTTTCCTTTTACACAATGGGCATCTAGAGTGTTCTTGTATTCCTATTTTTCGAAGATTTTCAACTATCAAATATTTTGTATGCGCTAATAACCAACAAAAGGTATTGAATTTTGGATTTGCGTAATTTTTAACAACATAAATTTTGAAACAGGAACTAATACGATTACCCGGTCTTTTGAGGTAGCAAAAAAATCAATCAATTTTGAAAAGTGTTGAAGCAGGATATATATATTTTTTTTAGCATAGATTTTGACATTTTTTTTATTTTTATTTTTTTATGTACATTATTTTTTAGAATGTTAGTGATTTGCATGCTAATTTTAAAAAGTGATGGTTCTGCATCAGACCCTTTTTTTAAAAGGCTTATTTTTTGACTTTAAATTTTCTAATGTATTAATTGTGAATAATTATTTTCTAAATTTAACAATTTTTGAAGTAGTATTATTCTTCTTCATATTTTCTTGATTTTCTTTTAATTAATTAATTGTTATTATTATTATTTTTTTTTTGTAGTGAGATCTTTATTTTTTTGCATAGTTAAAGAAAAAGGTCGATATTTTAAAGTTTCGATATTCTACATATTTATATATAGTTAATTAATTTTTCAATGCACATCCAATAATTTTCTCTAAAAAAACAATAATTTTTAACAATTGACATAAAAATAAACATTTTGAACATAAATATAACAAAAAATACACATTTTGATAATTTTGGCTAGAAATGACATGTCAAAATCACAAATTTTATAGGAAAAGCTTAACAAAAAATGGTTAAATAATAGTTTTTCATGAATTTCATGTCAATAATTAATAATAATCACAGTTTTTTTCAAAAAATAATGATTCACGTAAAAATTAAAGCAAAAATCACATATTACAAATATTGAACACATAACAACATTAAAAGGAGAAATGTTTGCACTAACAACACTCCTTGACTCAGGAGCTGATCTGAACATTTTAAATAAAAAAGTGATACCAGCAAAGTATTGGCTTTCTGCAACAAGAAGAGTTGTAGGATTGGGTAGCAAAATGCTCAATTATGAAGTTCCCAAGGCCTCTATTTGTTTTGATCATTATTGCATCAATTTGAAATTTGCAGTAGAAGAAATACTAGTCGACTGTATTCTAGGAAATATCTTCCTAGCAGTTGTTGAACCTCATGGGTCAACCGGGCTAAAAGAAAATAAAGCTAGTTACTTTATCTATGTTCCTACATCAAAAGGAACAACAAAAAGGATTGAGTTACCATATATCTCAAATCCTTGAATCTCTACAATGGTCTAGACTATCCAAGAATTGGACAAAGTAGAAGCAAAACTATCAGATCTAAAAGATCTGAAATCTACACTTAAAGTAGAAGATCACTTAAAAAATTCTCAAGTTAAGAAGAAAATTGAGGAACTGAGGAAACATATTGAAGAAGAATGCTACTCAGAAGAACCAAATGCATTCTGGCACAAAAAGCAGCATATTGTCCAGCTCCCACACAAGGAAGGATATACAAGAAAGCACTGTAAAAATAGAGTTATTCCAATGAATAAGGAATACAAAGATCTTTGTGAAAAAGAGATCAAGCAACTTCTGGATTGCAAGCTCATTCAAGAATCTGACAGTCCCTGGAATTGTTACAGATTCTATGTCAACAAAAGAGTAGAACAAATCAAAGGGATTCCAAGGCTGGTAATAAATTTCAAACCTATAAATTATGTTCTTGCTGATGACACCTATCCAATTCCCCACAAAGGAGATCTGATTGCAAGGATAGCAGGAGCCACGATATTTTCAAAGTTTGACTTGAAGGCAAGATTTTGGCAAGTAACCATTTCAGAGGAAGATAAGTTCAAGACCGCCTTCAGTATTCCAACAGGCCACTATGAGGGGATTGTCATGCCTTTTGGTTTCAAAAATGCTCCATCTAAATTCCAGAAGGTAACGGATAAAACATTTAAGCCATACTTTGATTGCCTTATAGTTTACATTAATGATGTTCTAATTTTTTCTAAGAACATCCAGGACCATTTCAAGCATGTTCATACATTTAAGCAGCTAGTAAAGCATAATGATCTAGTTTTAAGCAAGAAAAATATAGAAGATTTTCAAACTACTATCAACTTTCTTGGCCATACTATTTTCAATGGCCAAATTTCTCTGCAGAAGCATGCACTTGAGTTTGCTGACAAATTCCTAGATGTTATTATAGACAAAAACCAGCTTCAAAGGTTTTTGGGTTGTTTAAATTATGTCAATAACTTTTACAAGGATTGTGCTATAGATAGGAACGTATTAAATAAGAGGCTTAAAAAGAGCCACCCCACTAGATGGAAGAACACACCAGCTTTGTTCAAAACATCAAAGCCAAGGTAAAGTCTCTTCCTATTCTATATGTCTCTGATGAAAGTGCATTTAAGATTGTTGAAACAAATGCCAGTAATATAGGATGGGGAGGTATCCTAAAGCAGAGAAAAGATAGCACTGAACAAATTGTCCAGTTTGCATCAAGCACCTGGAATCCTGCTGAGTAGAATTACTCCACAATTGAGAAAGAAGTAAAAGCTATGTGGAACTGCATTAGCAAATTCAATGTCCATTTAATAAACAAACATTTCTTGCTCCGAACTGATGCTTCAGCTTTGCAAAACGTTTTAACTAAGGACATCAAGAAACTAGGAGAGGCAAAATTTGCTAGGTGGCAAGCACTCTTCGCCAACTTCGACTTTCAAGTCGAACATATTAAGGGCACAATGAACTATTTACCATATTTTCTCAGCAAAGAATTTATCTAGCCACAAGAACATATAATGGTCATTGTTACAGAATGGGACCAAAGCCAGAAACAAGAAGTCTTGTGTACAATACCAGAAAACCAGGACTTGGAAGAATACAGAGACAAATGGAAGCCAACCTGGTAGCTGAGAAATACAAAAGTATTAGATGCCAATTTGCAAGCGCACACTGACATTCAGCATCTTGTACCAGAAAGAGGGGTGTACCCAAAAGGGAGTAGATGGATTCATGACATGATCTACACAAAAGCCAAAAGAGATCCATTGTATGCAGAAGATGCCCTTCAAAGAGATTTTCATGATATCTCGGGAATCTGGTCACATGGAGGTATCCATCATGGGATTTATGAAAAATATTTCTGCATAAATCATACCAGAAATCTTGCATGGCCCATGCCTACTCGGACCTCTGCATTATGGCTAGGAGGAGATCCCAAGATAATCTTTCCAGACACAGTATATGATTTCACAGCATATAAATAGCTGTGGTGGGATTTTCTAAATGTAGATGACAAAGAAGAAACCCATTATACTAAATTAAAATTTAGTACAATGGGGATAATGCAAAGAAATCAACAATGCCACTGGCTACAAAAATGGTGGGCTGACTATGGTGTTAACACAATAACAATGGACTCACTCTATCATGAAGCATACTACAGATTCCACTATGATATTTGTTTCGAACACAACATCCTAGATTGCTTCCACATACCTTACAAAACTGTCAAAGAAATGACGGCAGGAGATTGGTCTCCTTTTCATGATGAGAATAAAACTTTAAAATAATACATGTCCCACCATTATGAATGGCTTGTATTAACTAAGGTGAAACATCAAATAATTTTAGGGAAACGTATGATTGTTCGGAGGATTTTCACCGAAGCATGGGATGAATTATTAGACAAAAAGCATAGATTCCTTGACATTACTATATTCTAACGGTTCTCATGGGCTTAACCAACAAAAGCATCCATTATTGTAATAATGTTGTCCACTCATAAGGACTTAATTGTGGCCAGATTTTCTCGTGGGCTTTGCTGAACAAAGGTATCCACTTTGTAAACATTGTAGAAAACATATTTTTTGTAGATGTTTGAATAGTATTTACTTTGTCACCTCGGTGTTACCCGAAAGCAATGATTTCGTCCCTTTGTTTGATGCCCTACAGTAATGTTTGTCCCCTCTTATTTGTTATAAATTGAGAGTAAGGCTCATTGTTGAGGCATTCACATTCAGAGTTTGTTATAGTCTTAGAGTTTAGAGATTTGAGAAGCCTGCGTATCAGTGTGCTTGGCACTGGTAAGAACGCTTTGTGGAAAACCCTGAAGCCCCTACAGAAAATTGGTATTAGAGCCAGTAACATCTGGTTCGAGAGGTTAGTATTCTAAATCATCACTCATATTAATGGATCCATTCAGGAAGTTTGTATCCTTCCATGAATTAGAAGAAAGAGAGTCTTTTGCAACATAAAATCGGCTCAAAGACATGTTTGCATTAAGTTCTAGTCATATTCTAAACCAAGTCGAACTAGAATATGAAGAGCCACAACCTTTTGCTCGATGGCAATTACCTAGTATCTCAGCGTCAGAAGTTTATGATGATTTTTCTATTTTCCATATGAAAGTTGCCATTAGAATAAGTATTAAAGATTCTATTAGTCAGATTCAAGAGAATTCTGGCAATATCCAATCTATCCCTCTTTGGATCCAAAAACTTTACAGGTCGAAGCTAAAAGGTTAAACACAAAATATTTGCACATGGGATGCATAAGGAGCGGGATCAATCCTTTGACTCATCAAGGGCTAAACACTTTTGTGCTAGCCACAATCAGAGATCTTACCCATAACAAATATATCGATTCTTTAATAGGAGGCATAGTTGCCCCTCTGTCACATGGCCCAGTATATTTTGACTGTTATCCTAATTTTTCAGTCCATGTCTTTAACGAAACAATAGATCAGATCTTGCAATGGCAAACCCAAACCCCAAGATTTGACATGCACCGGAAAAGACATAATATAGCCATTCAAACCAGAGGATGTTTTCAGCACACAAATACCTTATGTCTGGTTGTGCGCCATACATCTAGTCGAGATTCAAAGGCAAGTGTCGTTGTTCTAACAGATTTTAAAAACCAGAAAATAGAACACCAGACCATTCATTAGGAGGATCTCACATTCCCAAAACACTAGAGAGTTTCTAATCCCAAGCCTCCAGCTTTTAAAAGAATAACCACAGCATATATCCAAGAAAACCAATCCTCTGCAATTTTATCTTTCCCTAGAAGATCCACAATTGATTATAGAGGAATTGAAAGAGCCTGCACATGTTCCCATTTTTATTGTGATCCATCCACTGTTGATACCGCTAGTTCAAGTTCAGTTTCTTGTAAACACATTTCTTTATTTGAGTTTGCCTAGTTGTCAATTTTAATTCTTTAGAAGTCAAATGTCCAAAATCCCAATCATCTGTAAATTTATGTACTCTTACTGAATCTGTCATTCATGAGAATCATCATCCAAGAACTGGAGAAGCCCCTCCTTCCACATCAGTGAATCCATGCCTGAATCCAAAATGTTCAGACATCCCTTTTCCTCATGAGCTAGAGTCTAACCATGTCTTGATGATGCATGAGATTATTACTCTAGAAGGAGAAGATCCCAGATTGACAAACAAATTTAGTACAATGAGGCTAGCTAAGCCTAAATATGGATTAGGCTATTTAGAATCGGCCCTTAGTAAGCCAAGGGGCCAATTCCGAGAATTGCCCATGATAGGCTAGTTGGACGATTCTAGGAATCGCCCCTGGCTTACGAGGGGCGATTCTTAGAATCGACCCCCTGGTTTGCGTGGGAATTGCCCCCTTTGCCTGCGGGGGGCGATTCTCATAATAGACCCCTTGGCCTGCCAAGGGGTCGATTCCCATAATCGCCCTTGACAGGCCAGGGGGGAATTTTGGGAATCACCCCCTTAGACTACCAAGGGCAATTCTCAGAATCATCGCCCTGGGCCAATTCCTAGAATCATCGTCAACAGGCTAGGGGGGCGAATCCCAAAATTGCCCCTAGCAAGCCAGGCGTTGATTCCCATAATCACCCCCTTGGCCTGCTAAGGGTGATTCTAGAAATCGGCCTAGGGGGCGATTCTAAGAATCGCCCTTGACAGGACAAGGGTGTGATTCCGAGAATCACCCCCTGATCTACTGGGGGGAATTCTGGCAATTAGCCCAGGGGGCGATTCTGGGAATTGACCCATGGGAGCGATCCTGAGATTTCCCCCAGTAGGCTAGGGGGTGATTCCCATATTCGCCCCTGGGTGTCTAGGGGGACGATTCTAGGAATCACCCCCGTGGCCTACGTGGGTGGTTCTGAGAAACAACCTCCTAGCCTGCCAGGGGGTCATTTTCATTTTTTCCAGTGCAGGCAGGCCCACGGCTAGGGACGCCGACACATAGGCAATTACTGTGGGTGGGCAAGTTGGGCCATGGGGATGCCTGCCCATGGCACAAGGGCATGTTGCATGGTATTGTGTCATGGACAGGCACAACCATTGCAGGTGATGCTTGCCTAGCACACTGATGTGTCGCAGGCGCGCATGCCCACAATCGGGCGCACTCGCCCACAGGCACAGGCCTATGGGCAGATGTGCTGCATACTATCGTGTTGTGGGCATGCATGCCCATGGTCAGGTGTGCCTGCCCATAGCGTCCATGCTTGTGGACGGTGCACTTCTCTATGGTTGTGCCCTCTTATGGCACGACATCATGCATCATGCAATTGTGTCGCAGTCGGGCATGCTCACGATCGGGAACGCCCAGCCAAAGACACTATCTGTGGGTGGGACCACCCAAGTGTGGGCCTGCCTGTCCTAGGAAAAACACAAAATGACCCCTTGGCCTACTCGGGGGTGATTCCTAAAATCGCCCCCTATCCTACAAGGGGGCGATTTCCAAAACTGCCCCCCTGCCCTACTAGGGGTTTTCTTAGAATCGCCCCATTGGGTCGATTCCTATAATCGCCCTCGGCAAACTAGCAAGGTGATTCCCAAGACCCCCCTCACCCCCCCTGACAGGATAGGGGGGCCGATTTTGGGAATCAACCTCTGGGTATAACAAGGGGGCATTTTGTGTTTTACCGAGGAGGGCAGGCCTAGGGCCGGGCATGCTCGCCCACAGACATTGCCTATGGTCGATTGTTATCGCCCACAAGCTTGTGCTTGTGGGAGGGCGCACTTGACTATGTGTGTGTCTACCCGCAGCATGGCAACCTAAAACCTATCATCGTGCCCGCCCATGGCGGGGTGCAGGGCCCGCTCGGTTATGAGAATGCATGCTCACAACATGCCCACAGGCGGGTGCCCCCACTCACAAGCAATCCTTTAGGCGAATGTGCCCCGTCATGGGCATGCTCGCCTGTGACACAATAGCATGTAGTACAACGTCATGTCGCGGGCGGACAAGGGCATGGCCATGCGCGCCACCCACAGACAATGCCTGTGTGTGGGTGTGGCCGACTGTCGACCTGCCCAGGGTCACAAAATGGCCCCTGGCCCCCCTAGTAGGCTAGGAGGTTGATTCCCAGAATCGCCCTTGTGGGTCAATTCTCAAAATTGGCCCCCTGGCCTATTAAGGGGTCGATTACCAAAATTGCCCCACTGGCCTGCTGTGGGACATTTTGGGAATTGGCTCAAGGGGTTGATTATGAGAATCACCCCCAACAGGCCAAGGGGTGATTCCAAAAATTGTGCCCCTGGTCGGTTGGGGGAGATTCTAGGAATCGGCCCCGAGGTAGGCTAGGGGGTCAATTATGAGAATCGATCATGTGGATTACTAGGGCTGATTATGAGAATCAACCCCCAGGTACGAGACGGGGCCATTTTACATTTTTCCCAAGGCAGGTAGGCCCAAGGTCAGGCGTGCTCTCCCATAGGCCTGTGCTTGTGCTTATGGGTAGACGTGCCTACCCGTGGCATTGCAGCATGTAGCACATCGTCGTGCCATGGGCAGGCATGCTCACGGATGGACGCACCCGCCCACAGGTAGTCCTATGGGTGGGCGCACCTGGCCATGGGTGCACCTGCCTGAAGCACGACACTATGCAGCACGTCGCCATATCAAGGGAGGGCACTCCCATGGCAGATCACGGTCGCCCACAGGCAATGCCTGTGTGCGGGCACGCCTGACCGTGGACCTTCTTGCCCTGGCCAACATGAAAAACGACCCCCTTGCTTACTCGGGGGTTGATTCCCAAAAGCACCCTCTTGGACTATAGGGTGGGAATCGCTCCCCTAGCTCATTGGGGATGATTTAGGGAATCGGCCCAGGGAGGCGATTCTGAGCATCACCCTCGGTAAGGCAATGGGTTGATTATGAGAATTGACCCCCTGACTTGATGGGGAGTGATTCTGGGAATCGTCCCCTAGGTAGGCCACGGGGCTATTTTGCGTTTTTCCCATGGTGGCCAGGCCCACACCCGGGTGCACCCACCAACAGGTAGTGCCTATGGGTGGGCGAGCCTAGGCATGGGCCTACCCGCCATATGGAAAATGAAAAATGACTCCCTAGTAGACCCGGGGGCAGATTCCCATAATCGCCCCCTAACAGGTTAGGGGGTCGATAGTCAGAATCGAACCCTTGGCCTGGAAGGGGGTTGATTCCCATAATCGCCCCCGACAAGCCAGGGGCATAATTTTGGGAGTCGTCCCCTCACCTACTAGGGGCAATTATGGGAATCTCCCCTGATAGGCCAGGGGGCCAATCCTCAAAATCTCCTACTAGGCTGATTCTCAGAATCGCCCCTGGGCAAATTATCATAATTGCCCCCTGGGAAGATTCTCAAAATCGCCCCCTAGCTAACTAGAGGGCTCATTCTCATAACCGGTTAACTAGCTTGCCGGGGAGGCAATTCTCAGAATCGACCACCTGGCCTACTGGGGCAGATTCTCAGAATTTCCCCTAGCAGGCCATGGGTTGATTTTGGGAATCAGCCCCATGGGATGATTCCAAGAATTGCCCCCATGGGATGATTCCAAGAATCGCCCCTGGAAAGTCAGGGAGGTGATTCCCAGAATCACCCTCGACAAGTCAGGGGAGCAATTTTGGGATTCGTCTCTCGAGCAGGACAGTGTGTCATTTTGCATTTTTCCCAGGGCAGGCAGGTCCACGACCAGGCACGCTTGCCCATAGGCATTGATTATGGGTTGGTGTGCCCTCCCGCAGCACGGCAGCATGATGCACATTGTTGTGCCACAAGTGGGCACGCCCATGGCTAGGCGCACCCACCCACAAGACTTCCTGTGGGGAGGTGCGCCCATGGCACGATGGCGTATTGCATATTGTCGTGTTGTGGGCTGGCCCACCCATGGCTGGGCACGCTCGCCTACATGCCCACGACTTGGCGCACCTACCCACACTCCCACGGTCAGGTGTGCCCGCCTATAGGCACAGACCTATGGGTGGACACACCTAACCGTTGGGTTTGTGTGCCCTAGGAAAAACGCAAAACATCCCCTAGCCTACTTGGGGTGATTCTTTGAATTGGCCCCTTGGCCACTAGAGATGATTCTCAGAATCGCCTCACTAGGCCGATTCACAGAATCGCCACCTGGGGCTGATTCACAGACTCACTCTCGGCAAGCCATGGGGGCGATTGCCTACTGGGGATGATTCTAGGAATCACGCCCATGGAAGGTCGAGTGTAATTCTGCGAATCAATCAAGGGGAGTGATTCTGTGAGTCACCCCCTGGCCTGGCAGCGGC
Organism: Pinus taeda; assembly: GCA_000404065.3. Taxonomy (NCBI): domain Eukaryota; kingdom Viridiplantae; phylum Streptophyta; class Pinopsida; order Pinales; family Pinaceae; genus Pinus; species Pinus taeda. The sequence continues at coordinate 212,561 of APFE031738190.1, read as the reverse complement.
AAAGCCTGCTCAAGGGCACGAACAGCACAATTTTTTTTTATTAATTTTTAATAATTATCGTTTATTTTATAATTTTTTTCGGTTTTATGTTTTTTGTTATTTTAATTTTGTTTGTATATTAAAATTTTAATTTTCCTTTTTTGAACTTTTTTCTCATAATGTTTTCTTTTTTAATGTTTTTTCAGTGATTCTTTTATTTTCAAGTTGTTTATTTTTTTTATATTTTATCTTCATTTGTTTTTATTAGGTTTTTTTTAATTTTTTTAAATTTAAAAAAAAATGTAGATTTTATTTAATTTTTTAAAATGTGTTTTTTTAATGTTTTTTTTTGTTTGTTTTCTTAATTATCCAATGATGCATTTTATATTTGTCTTCTATTTTTATTTTGTTTTTTCATTATTTTTTTCTTTCATCATATTTTTCGAAAATATGTTTTTTGTTATTATTTATTTCTTTATATATATATTTTATTTTTTTTTTTTTATTTTATCTTTTTATAGGTTAACTTTGTTTTTCTTTTTTAACATTTTTATGATTTTTTATTTTTTATTTTTTTCCCCCGTGGAAAAAAGTCGTAATTTCTATTGATATATAAGAAATTACATTTTGTAGATGTCGAGGCATATGCATGTGGAGGCAAGATTGTCTGTCAAGATACATAAGACTATCCAAGAAAAATATATAAAAGCATAATAGATGTATCTCCACACAGGGAGTCCGTTATCAGCGATATTGTGTCTCCAAAATTGTGTTGTCTCTACGCGGAGAGAGAAAAGCTATATACCAGATACAAAAACTGTATGTCCAAAGTCATATATATGAACCTCTAAAGTGGTTACTAGAAACCATAATTTATTACAATATGAAAAAAAACGTATTTGGGCTTATATCCCAATCTGACCAAGTTCCACAAAGGGTCTGTGATAGTATTGATGGAAGGACCCATCAATTTCCTCCTGAATCAACTAGTCATTGCCCTATCTATGCGCTGCCTCTTTTGAAAGTTGATATGCCTCCGAGTTTTGCTCCCTGTAAATGTGGCGACAGACAAAGGAATCAAATGAGGATATCAATCTTTGAGCTTCATCTAGTATATGCCTCAAAGAAAATGCATTGCAATGGGATGCATTATTAAGCCAATTACAAACAATTTTGGAGTCAGCAAATAACTGTAGATGACTGCAGTGTTGTTCCAAGGCAAAAAGAATAAGATGTTTAGCAGTATAGAGTTCAACATAATTATTAGTGCCCCTGCCGAGATTAATTTGAATCTTATAGCAGTGAGATTCATTTAGGTAAAGGATGGCTCCTCCACCACATCCTGTCTCCTGTGCGGATCCATCAAAATATGCCCACAATTTTAATTTGTCTATGGTTTCAGGAATGATGGTGCAGGGAGGGGAGTTGGTGTCCTCCTTAGGGAGAAGATCAAAATCAGCAATAGTATGGAGCAGAATAGTTGGCTAATGAGGGGCTTTGAGGTTGAAAATAGAAAGGTTTCTAGCAATCCAAATAGACCAGCAGGCTAGAAGGGGCATGTTCCTGGCTTTTCCAAAATGGTTTTGACACCAAGAACTCTAGGCATTCAGAATGTTGTGCCCTTGCCAGGCTTTTAGGGAAGGATAGTGAGCACAAATGCAATTCCAATAATCTTTTGAGGCTGTGCAATTTAGGAAGAGATGATCAGTACTCTCTTCATCATTGCCACACAAATGACACCAAAAAGGGCCATGAAAGGACCTTTTCATCATATTAGACCTTGTAGGGATCTTGTCAAACAGTATTTTCCACAGCAGTAGATGGGTATGGGGGGTCGCCTTAAGCTTCCAGAGTAATCTCCAAGCCGGGTTGATGTTCTGAGGCTTGTAATGTTCCATAAGTCTAATGTAGCCCTGTTTTGGAGAGTATGTTCCATGTTTAGTGAAAGCCCAAATAAGCTCATCCAGTTCATCATTCAAGCGGATATGTGCCTGTGTAAGCGCTTCAGTATATTCCTGCCAATCAAGTCGCCAATGTTCGGGGATGTCCAAGTTCTATGCCGATTTCCAAGCCTGCCGAAGAAAGGTGGAATTATTTCTATCACCAATGTGTTTAATGTGGGTGATACCCCTAGTGTTAAGGTACCTAATCAAGTCTGCTGGAAGTCTGTCTGCATTGCCACAGCCAACCCATGGATCTGTGCCAATGTGTACAACATTTCCTTAATTTATTCTCCATGTGATACCTTCTCGAAGAAGAGGTAATGCATTCGTAACTGCCTTCCAAATATTGGAGATGTTATTGCTAGTTCCATGTAGCTGTTTGAACCAGTCCATCAGGTTCATGGGCCAGATGTATTTCACTTGTGCAACCCGAGACCAAAGACTGTTGGAAGTGATAAGGTGCCAACCAAGCTTTGCTGCCAGGGCTTTCGAAAATAGATCAAGCCTTTTAATGCCCCATCCTCCCCATCTCTTTGGTATTGAAATTCTGTCCCATTTGACCGAAGCGAAGATTTTACCTGGTTGATTGCCCTTCCATAAGAATCTGCTGCATATACTTTGGAGCCTATTCAGAATACCTTTCGGTATCCATGCTAGGGTCATCCAGAAAACAGGAGTGGCCTCAATCACAACTTTAATAAGGACTAGTTTACCAACACGGGATAGGTATTTATGGTACCAAATCTGCAGGCGCTTTTCCACTTTAGCAATGAGCCACGTCCAATCTGCTATCCTGTATCCTAGGGGCTTGAGCCTGAAGCCTAGATATTTTAGACCATCTTCCAGATTCAAAGAGGTGAAAGGGAAGCGTTGTGAGGTGAATATGATCTCAAGCTGAGAGCATCCAAAAGTAGTAATCGTGGATTTCCCATAGTTCGCTATCATCCCAATTGCCTGTTGAAAAAGTTTGAAAATATTCTGGAGGACTGTGGTGTCTCCAATGCTGCCATTTAAGAAAATGAGAACGTCATCAACGAACAATAGATGGGTTAGATAAAAATTCTCCGAGATCTTTATGCCAACCAATTGATTTCTATTGCGGGCCAGCGATGATTGATCTACTTAATCCTTCCATGGTAAGTAAAAATAGGAGGGGGGAGAGAGGACATCCCTGCCTGAGTCCTCTCTCCGATAGGAAGAAGGATGTGGCTTCCCCATCTAATAAAACATTGTATGATACATCCTTGATGCAGCACATGATCCACTTGATATATACATAAGAAAAGCCCAAGTGGGTCAATAGTAATCTAATGTAGAGCCAATTTGCTCTATTGAAGGCCTTCAAGAGGTCCACCTTCAATATCATACCTTTCTACTTCTTTGTCTGCATAGTGTGTAGGAGTTCCTGTGCAGTGGTAATCGCCTCATGTATCTGTCTATGTTGAAGAAAAGAAAACTACTCTGAGGATATATGTCTAGACAGGATTGGCTTCAGGCGATTTGTGATGATCTTTGCAATAATCTTGTACATACAGTTGCAAAGGGAGATTAGACGGAAGTCATTAAAAGAGGAAGGGAAATCATATTTCAGGATAAGGGAAATGAAGGTGGATTTGATTGCCGAGGATAATTTTCCACTTCTTCTACAATCCTCCACAATTTTGAGTAAATCATCCCCCCAGGATAGCAAAGAAAGCAATATAGAATTCGATGGTCCATCCGTCAGGTCCAGGGATCTTATCTTTATTGAACCATTTTATAGTTGCTTCAAGTTCTTCCTTTGTCACTTCCATCATGAGATTATCCGAGTCTTCCTGCTGTACAAAGCTGGGAAAATGTTCAACAACCCGCATGATTTCCATTATATTCACATCTCTAGTCGCCTTGTAGATGTTCCTGAAGTGCTCATTGGCTAATCTAGCCAAATATTGCTATGTAGCTACCGATTGTCCCTGTTCATTGTGAAGTTCCCAAATAGTATTTATAGCTTTTCTTCCATTGGCAAATTTATGGAAGAACTTAGTATTGTTATCTCCTTCAGTGATCCAAATTGCCCTGCTTCTGAGTCTCCAGCTCTCCTCCCTTTCTTTCAGGATTTGGGAACGCTTCGAGACAAGGGAGGTATATAGTTCTTTGTTTTCTTGTGTTAGGAAGGTTCCATTAGATGTGTCCTCAAATGAGGCAATGGCCCGTTCCGCCTCCCTCAAAAAATTGTCATCAGTTTTCCGTTTCTGATGTGCCCAGATTCTAGAAATCCTCTTAAGTTCTGTCAATTTTTTTATGAAGCCAACAATATGATCCTCGCAATCCATAATAGGGTTTGATTGCCAAAAATTGGAAACCAATTGTATATAAGAGGGATCCTTGAGCTAAGAGGCATTGAACTTGAAGGGGCTTTTAATCCTCTCGTTAGTATCCACCAACTCCAAAAATATTGGCCGATGATCAGAGATACCACCGGTACCAACCCACTGTCTAATACGAGGATGAGAATTTAAGAAAACTTCTTTGATGAGAAACCCGTCTAGTCTCCTTGCAAGGTTGTGCTCACCACTGTAGTTGTTAGACCAAGTATACTATATCCTGGCAGATGGAATGTCTACCCACTGATGCTCCTCGAGTAAGGTAGAGATAGTGTCAGTGAGGCCATCAACTTGGGCCGAGTGACCCCAGGATTCACTGAATCCCAATGAAAAATTCAAATCCCCTCCTAGTATAATATTGTCAGCCTGCAAGAGTTCAGAGTCAAGGAGGGACCTCCAAAATATCGCCCTGTCCATGCATGGACCATATACATTCATAATACGGACCTTAGATTCAAGTGAGCGGGCAAATATGTCCATGCCTATGAAACCTCTGCCTCCCCATAAATTCCTAAGTTCCATAGACTTATTACAGAAACCTATAGCAATACCTCCAAATCTCCCGGACACATCCATGGCATGGAAGGTCTAGTTCAGTCGCCAAGAATTAAAAGTGTAAATAAGAGAAATAACCAAGCATAGGGTTTCTTGTAAGAATATAATGTCCAACTGGGATGATGTGAGCAGTCTCCTGAGACCTAGATTTTTGGGCGGGCTAGCAAACCCTCTGCAGTTAAAGGATAAGAACTTCATGGAGGGAGAGGCTGAGGGCCATTCCTAGCTCTAAGGACCCTAACAATGGTTTGCTATTACCCAAGGGCAACTTCTTCACCCGCAATGTGTCTAGCTTTAGTGAGTTGAGATGGGTGACCCCTCGACGATTTAAGGGAGGTAGGGGGAATCACAGGGTCCAGACCAATCGCATCAAAACCCCTATCCTTCGATTTGCAGCAGAGTGGGTATCAGGGGGATACAGGGGGGGAGGAAGAGGGGAGAGATGGAAGGGAGGATGAACTTAGAGATGGGAGGTTGGGGGCAATGTAGGAGGGGAAGGGGAGGGAGAAATTGAGGGAGGAGGGGGGGTTAAACCCTGGGGATATCAAGATAGACGAAGAGACCGGGGATGAAGTAATAGGGGGGAAGTACCCATACATGAATGAGATGCAATATCATTTGAAAAGCTAGATACAGTAGAAGTGAGAGGGGAAGATGTAAATAACATACCCGATGTTGAGATGATCTCCTTCGCTGGTCCAGGGCAAGCTGGAGGAGGAGGCGAGGGAGTGACAACAGGACGCTTGTCATATGCCTCTTTATCAATTGTTCCTCGAGGGTCCCCTGAATCTTTATCAATATTATCAGGTTCAGTGTCTACAACCCACCGAGTAGAGTTTCCACTGGGCTGCTCAGTCTCCAATATTTGATCAGTACCCTTGTTCTTATGCAAGAGAGGGAAATCCTTGTGGCATCTGCAGCAACGATACAGGATGCCCTCGTAGTCAATGATTTGCTTGCAGGATTTGTCCCTCCACTAAATAGTGATGTATTCCTATAAGCCTCCTCGAGTGTCAAGGTTTATCAGTATACGAGCATATGCCATCAACCCGTGTGCAGATAGGATTTATCGTATTCCATGTAGGTGTCAATAGCTTTGCCAATCCTCCTGAAGATGTCTTCAGACCAGTATTCTAATGGGAGACCCGGGAGCTAAATCCACACTGGTCCTATGCCAATTTGCTCAGTCTCTAGATCAAAAAGAGGCGTCCATTGTTTCAGAAGAACCAGGGCATGTTAAAAATGCCAGTAGGAGGATAAGACCCAATTTGTGTGATCGGCACGAGCAAATCTCAATGTGAACCATCCCCTCACAAAAGTCTGCATGAAGGGGATGTCCACCAGATGGTGACCCCAAACCTCCGCTACCTAGGTCTTCAAATGGGTGGTCGTGTAGTTTTGTCCCCTGATGCGACCAACCAAGACCCTGTCAGCGAAATCCATAGTCTCTCCCCACTGAATGTCCTCTTCCAATCTCAGGAAGATGTCGTCTGCCTTTGATTTGAAGCACTTGTACTTCTTCTTAGCCCCCTGAGGAGGAGGCGAATGTTGTGCCTGACCTGGAAGAGGGTTCGAATGAATAGGGGGAGGGTTAGGGTTTGACGAGGAGGGGGAGAGGCTGCCAAAAGAGGTAGGTAAGGTATCGGCAAGAGGCGGGACGATGAAAAAACAACTAGAAGGAGGAGCAAAAGAGACCTGAGGGTTTAAACAAGCAATACCTACAGTTGCCAGTGGAGGAGTAATCTGTCGGGACTAAGCTCTTGATACCAAGGGGGCTAACCCAGGGTTAGGGTTTAGGCAGTCGGAGACAAAACCAAGGGAGGCTGGGGAAGCCAGGGGGTAGACAGTGATGGCCAGGTAGGAGGGTCATCCGGCAGGACCACAGGGTGCGACCGTGATGGTTCTGCCAAAGAGTAACTAGAGCTATGCAGACCAATCGATGTGGGAAATGAGGAGCGCCAAATGGATACCCACTCCATTGGGTCTTCAGAATAGTCCATGGCATCAATGTCGTCCATGTCGATAGCTGCTTCTTAGAACGGAGGACACCTCGAAACTGCAGGAAAAAAAATGGAGATATGCCAAGACCCCGACCGGACTGCCAGGATACAGGAGCAAACCGTAGATAGAGACGGTCAGTTAACGGAACAGCAAATAACCCCCCGATGGCTCGGCAGGTCAAAACCCCAGGTAAGTGAGAAACGCAGCAGAGGGATGGAGGTAAACAAATTCGCAGCAGTAAAGATGTCAATCAGGTTATCGGTGGCCTTCCATGGTTAACTGCTGAAGCCTGCAGTAACCAGAAACCCTAACCGTAACCCTTGCGAGCCATCTCCATCGTCCCAGCTCGATAATTCTTATCAATTTGATACCCTCAAAATAATGGAAATCCGTCAGAATGCTCTCAGGCCTTTCACCGCCTGGAGCTCGAAAGTTCACAGACGGGATGTTCATCGAGGGACGCGTGGCAGTGGAGACCCCAACCATCACAGTATTCGCGCTTTGGCCCAAGAGCCACCATTCATCTTCTGGATTTTTGTGCTTATCTGTATAGTAATCTACGCAGACTAAGACGTACAACCTATATAACAGATCATGTTCAAGTAAGATCGTGTAAAGGTAGTGGACTTGGCCCGGTTTAGACTAACTACTCGCACGACGAGCTATGACCTTGCTCGGGATCAAACACAAGACCGGTCCGTCATGACTAGGCCAACTTTACCACTACACCTCCTCCACAACCTTCTTCTTCTTCTTCTTCTTCTTCTTTTTGTGTTTGATTTTTTTTGTCATTTTTTTAATTTTATGTTTTTTTAAATATATATTTTTATTTAATTTTTTATTTTTTGTTTGTATTATTCTTCTTTTGGAATTTTAATATTTTTTGGAGTCATGATAGAATCTTTTACACCATTATTTCAAAATGTTGAAAATTTATCCTTGAAAAAAACATACATGATTTCAACATCAACACATCAACACTTTTTGTTTTCAAGGTGTTTTTTGCAAAAAAAGATATGGTTTTCCCTGCCATTTTTAAAACATGTTGAAAATTGACCCTAGGAAAAAAACGTTTTTCCAGTATCTAACACTTTCCATTTTCAAGTTGATTTTTCATGTTTTTCGGGGTTTTTTTTGTTAGAGTTCTCGTTTTGAGTTTATAATTCTCGTTTCAACGTTTACATTGTTTTTCCATAAAGAATGCTATCACAAAAAATTGATCATCTAGCCATAATGTACTAGATGGATTGAAGTACACCACGTAGGGCCAATTTTACCATAGTAAAATTGCTTTCACTGTGAGTCATTTATAATTAAACCCATGAAGAATAATTAAACAAATCACTATTTGTTTGATTATCTTCTAGGAATAATTAATTAATTCATTGTTTAATTAATATGCCTTGTCACATTTGACTCAATTATGAAAAATAAATAGATACATCATTAATTATCTTATTTTTCTCTAGAAATAATTAATTAATCATTAATTAGTTATTATTCCTTGTTAAGTTTGACCAAATCCCATAGGAATAATTAAATAAATCATTATTTGTTTATTATTCCTTAACAATATTTCTTGAGATGATAAATAAATCAATTATTTATTTATTAAATAAAAGTTTAAATATTTTTTCCCTCTAACCAAATATAATAAAATATTCCAAATGGTTAATTCTAGAATGGGGTTAATAATATTTTATTATCGCTCACTATTCGAGGATAACCTAATATTTTGTTATAAATAGAAGGGTTTTCCATTCATTCTTCACTTTGATCATTTTCATTGTTGCACTCACTATTGCGGCTCTAATTATTATCACTATCGCACACCATTTTCTTTTTCATTTGAGTTCTCATTGAGCTTAAACATTTTATTTGCTCAGTTTTACACATTATAGAGGAGAGAGACTCTACAAAAGTTGAAGATATTTGAGGATAGCCAAGAACCCATCCCATAGAGGGGCACTGATAACATTATTTGTTCCCTTCACAGGTGTTGTTTAATAAAATATATTCTTTATATATTTGGTTTTCATTGGATTATTGGAGTTACTTGCGCTTATTTTACTATTCCATTTTGTTGTTTAAATATGATTATGTTATAGATCATGTCTTTGGCAAGTTTTGTTTCTATCATTTGCTGCAAATCTACAGTGTTTAGCAACCATTTTCATTGTTAGGGATGTTTTTCATCCACAACCTAAAGTGCTTTCTTTTCGTACACATTTGAGAAGAAAACACAATAATTCATTGGCAACTCCACTGGGCATTTTTTTATTGTCGCAACAATTTGACGACTCTACTGCATTTCTAATTCTGATCTGAAAACTTGGATGACCTTTAATTTTCAAATTAGGGTTTTTCTTTTTCAGTATTTTAATGTTATTTACTAGCTTTCTAACCCTAGATCAGTCAAGTTTATAACTTCCATAAGTTTCTGGTCTTTTCCGCAGGTCACAGGAACCAACCACGACAAAGATGACAAATTTTTCCGAGACTTGCCAGCTGAGAATCAAGGAGCATTAATAACACTTTTTTGCCTCTAAAATGAGATTTGGAGGTCTAGAGTGCACTTTCTGGCCCACAAAGTGTTATATCCCAGGAATCAGGTCAGTGTTTGCGATTTTTAGGGTTTTTGGGATTGTTTCCAATATGTTTCTGGGTTTTGTCGAGAGTTGTCTGTTGGGTTGATTGACCACTATCCTACCCTACTTAGGCCTTGATCTACTCTGATTTTCTTGTCAAAGTGGAATTTAGCCCCTTAGGGCTTCTAGTACGCTTCCACCTTTATAGGAGGAGTTTAGCGGAGTAAGAATTCTAAGCTTTTGCAGAGCTTTCAGCCATATTTTCTAGATTTGTACCTTCCTATTTCAAATCTTCAAAGATAGGTTGTTTCCATCCAAAGTTTCAGCTTGAACCTTGTTTGGTCATTTTCCTTATGGTGCCACTGTTTTCCCTAGGCTTCACACCCATCTCCCTTTCTTTTTGCAATGATTTTCTTCCCTAGTTTATTTTCTGTTGTTGCACCACTTTCCAGCAACATAGTGTCATTTGATACTGATCACACCGACTATTAGATCTCTTAGCCTTTTTCATGTGTTTTCAGTTGGTTTCACCACCAACCAGCACAGTGTTTGCAAACCCAATTTGGGTGGGGTTTAGAAAGTTGATTTGTTGTTCATTTTCTGTTTTTAATTTCAGTTTATTTCATCAATATTTTTCTTTTTGCAAACACGATCTGAGCTTAATTAATAAACACACTTACACAATCACACCTTAAGCGAAGGGCGCTTGGTTTACACCACCAAGCCAGGACTCAACTTAATTCATTTATCTCCCCATACAGAGACAAAAACATCTTATTGATCTCCCTTCACCATTTCCGTGTCACTTGTGTCTTACCACAATTGCGCCACCAAGGCATTTTTCATAGATACTCTTAGGCCTTCAAACCCAGTTTCCTCTTGGGCATATTATTCCTCCCCGCAAGGTTCGAGTTCATAGTCCCTTAAGTCCCCACACCAACTCCTCTTTTGGTTCATCTGATTTCGAGCCTCCTTCACTACATATCGTCATCATTTTAGGAGCCAATGCAGGTGCAGGAACCCAACCTGGTGTTGGCTCTGGTTCTACCCCAGTGGTCAAATCTAGGAAAACCATCTCAGGAACCATTGTGGAAGCTCCCATGCTACCTTTCATTGATGGGTTAAACCTCCCAGATTTTAGCTAGTTGATCAATGACCTTATACACCCTGATACTGGTTGGCCAGTTATGTCAACTAAGCTCCCCTCTGACATTCCCAAGTTTGAGTGTAATTCTGGGGAGGACCCCACCAATCATGTCTGCTCCTTCCATATGTGGTGTTCATCCAATTCCATTGCCGATGATTCCATTCTTCTCTAGTTACTCCAACGCATGCTCACTGGAGATGCTGCGAAGTGGTATGTTTACTAGCCTGCTGCCTCTCATTCCATTTTTACAATGCTTACTAAAGCATTCCTCTCATATTTTCAGTTACCTCTTTGATATGACACTAGTACAGAGCTATTGATTGCGTTCCGTCAGTCCTTTTCCACCCGTCTTTCTAATCATGTCTTGGAATGGCGTAGATAGAGGAGCATGTGACGTTCTCCTCCCTTCCAAGACCGTGTCTACCTCGATTTTTTTCTTAAGACTCTTTTAAAGCCTATTGCCAAAGATGTTGTGTCTCACTTTCCTCAGATAGAGGAAGAGGCTATCCAGACTTCTCTGAGTTATGACTTGATTTATGCTCAATCCAGTTATGTCTATACCGTTATACCAGACCTCCCCCGTCCTAGTGGTGACAATGCACTGGGGGCATCTCATGTCGCTGACGTATCATTGGAGCTATTTCACATCCTTCACCATATACTCAACAGAGTTATGGCTATCCGCAGGGGGGGCACCAGTTCCTCTAACCCTTATGTCCCTCCTACTAGCAACGTGTATTCAGGACAAATTACATCATATGCATTCACCCAACCACATCAGCAGATGTCAGGGCTAGCTAGTGCTCAACATGTCTATCAAACTATTTCCCCTTCACCATATTATACCTATGCACTACCAAGTGCTCCAGCCCCTCAGGTATTAGTGTCGCAGCCTCCCATGCATCCTCAGCCCCAGCAGCCACCGCCCCCTCAGGGTCAAGTGTTTGCACATCGAGTGTGACAAATCCCCCAAATTTGAAGAAAACGAATAATGGAAAAGGTAACAAGGGTAACCAAGGTAATGAGCCTAATGAACCCCAGGGGAACAAGCGTAACACCAACAACTAGCAACAGGGTGATGAACCCAAGAATAACAAGGCTATTCGTACGAACAAGCCTTGTGCATGTTGTGGTGTACATGACCATTATACTCTTGAGTGTCCCCTCTTGCCCCAGATGCGCCAAATGTGGGAAGCCCAAGTAACTTCTAGTGGTCAACCACCCATGAGAAACCACCTTAGAATCTTGCACCATATCAACTGCCCGTGCTCAAAAATCCTTTCCCTCACCAAGGATTTGTTGTTGCTCAACATCAACAAGGTCAAGCAGCCCACCTTCCCCAACCTTCTGGTACTAGTGACTACCAGATCTTCATGATGAATTCTGACAAGGTCAATACCTTTGATATCAACTTGCAAACTCAGTCACTTCAATATGACAAGCCATCGACTTCGTCCGCCATTGAGTCCAAAACCAAAGATCTACTGAGCCTCTTATGACACCAAATGGTCTGCTACAGATACCTCAACCTAAAGTTGAGCAAATTCCTAAGATCCAAAGGGACCATTACACCATAAGGTGGCTTCTAATCAAGCTTCCCATACATGCAATATAGTATATTACTTGGCACAATCACTTGCTTCCATGTTGACGTTGGAGGTGCTCCAGTCGTGCCCATCTCAAAATAACGATCTACTAATTGCTTTGGGTGTAGAAGACCCTTCAGACGATCATTTGATTTTCTTTCCTGTTGATATGTCAAAACATCCTCCATTACCTCCATCTGTTGCTTTTCAAATACCAGTCAGATTCTATATTGCCATCATTTCCCGATGCATTATTGACGAAGATGAATCCACCTGCGTGATGTCTGTTGTTGTTTGGAAGCAACTCAAGTCACCTGATTTGTCCCCATCCACCATCACTTTGTATGCTTTGGACAGTCACTCCTCCCAGCATCTCGGCATATATCGCAATTATCCAATGACTCTTGCAGGCAAGACTGCTCATGTAGACATTGAGTTTATTGATGCCCCTCTAGATTACAACATTATCTTGGGTCGTAGTTACACTTATACAATGTTAGCCATCGCATCTGTGGTTTTCTGCAAGATGTGCTTCCCCCATGAAGGGAAGATCATCACCATTGATCAGTTGACATATTACGAGCCAGCATCCTTGACCTCCCTCAAGTCCATCATCTCATCGATGTCTGACAAGAAGTCTTCTACCCCTCTCACCGATGTTTCACCCAAAGTCTACAAAGACTCCTCATTATTAGGTGTTTTCTATGATCCTCCCCCTCCTATCTTTGATCCTATCTCTTCGAGTGTTTTCATGTTACAAACATCAATGGCTAATCAAAAGCAGTCTGGTACATATGATCCGAACCATCTCCTCAACACCCCGTAGTTACCATATCAGCCTAGCCATCTAGATCCACCCCCCCAAGACCTCCTCCTTTTGTGGGTGCCTTCCCTTTGTTCCCACTAGGAACTATTCCTCCAGGTCTCAACCATCCAAGGGCTATTCCACCAGGAAATTACCCTGAAGGACAGATACCTTTCTTGATTCCTCCTCCTGGAATATTTTTTGTCCTTGTTATGGCTTCATTGGTCCTCCATAATATGACTTTGGGGATCCTAGTGTGGTACATTGATCCCCCTACGAACACTCTGCCTGGTCAACTTATACCATATCATGCTTTGACCCCAGTTCAACTAGTCCCTACGATCCCTGTCAATGCTCTAGTTCCACTACCACCTCAACAAGAACCCACTCTTGTTGCGAAATCATCTGGACAGGTGGCAAAGCCAAGAAGAAGGAACCTAAGGACAAGGCTCCCCAAGCACCTCCAACTCCCAAATCTCTAAATTTGACACCTCTGTGTGCTTTGTGTGAAGCTATTAGGCATGCCACCAATAATTGTTCTGACCTTCCTCATATCAAACCTTTGGTTTATGAAATGTTCCCTGAGTCAAATATCCCTGAGGTCCAAGTTACCTTACTGGGACCAACCAATAAACTCAAAACATTGCACACAAATCACCCTTATGCCTTGTGCGATCATTATGGTCACTATTCCCATTGTTTCCCTCGTCTCGATGAATTTTGTGATTTCCTTCAAGCATTTTGTGAATACGAGGGCACTCGTAGTCGATCATCTACTCCTCTACCTATGGATTTTAGTACCACTAATGTACTAAAATAGGGGGACTCTGGTGCCACCATCGAGATCCCTCCACTGATGTCAATATGACAGACTCCATGTTCCATATCCTTTAGCTATCGTCATCCTTGATTTCCTTGCAGGAAAGCCTTTCTAATGTTTTTTTGCATGTCTCTATCGAACCTCCTTCGTCAGAAACCTAGGTCTCAACATCGATAGATTTTCCATCTGCTAGCCCGTCGTCTACCATTTCAGATGATGCGTATGTGAACCTTCTTTCTCATGATGATGCACCAGGTATTGCTGCCACATCATGTAGTCAGTCTTCCTCTTGTTCACCTATCTTCCATTCTGATGAGGACCTCATGGAAGTTATATCTACCCCTGATTACCCTTGGGACCATATGCACCATCATGCGTACTTCCTTCCATATTTGGAGTCCACCACTCTAAATGCATCCAGTATGTCGATATCATACTCGGGGACATGTAGGCCCCTACATCTCCTTATCATCCTTTTGAGGATCTCGTGCCAAGTTGGGCCGAGATGCTTGAATCCCTTTTTCGAGCACTTGAAACACAATGGGGCTCCACAAACTCCTCCTACTAGGGGGCATCATTCCCACCTTTGCATACCAGATCAATCCCCTCCATCACATAGGTTTGCGAGCAATATCCCATGCTTGGGGGCATGATGATTTTCCCCTGGCCATCTTCTCAATTGATAACATAAGTCTTGGCCTAGATCCCATCGAATCTAGGTATGGTCGATTATCCTCCCATTCATTGGATAGTTTGTCCTACCGACCTCTCCGGTGAGACATATTCACATCGCATATCGTAGACATTTGATACCATATATTAAAATATTCTACTCTATGTCATACCACCTTTACCACATAGTCCCCATGTTTGACTTAGTGGGTGAGGATGATTCTAGACCTTCTCTAGTAGTTCATTCTTGTTTTCCTCTCCCCTTACCTCTTCAATAGGAACTATCATTCCAAGAAGCGTTAAGGCCATATTTAGACACGTAAGGCCACTTTCATGAAATTCACAGATCCCGATTTCGATGGTTGGTTTTTCTGCTATGATATCCATAAGATTTAGGGCCTTCTCCTCCTCTCAAATTGGAGGGAAAACACACTTTTAGAGGCAAACCCACAGTTTTTCTATTGCATATTACGACCAAACCGTGGCTCCATTTGATAAATCGTTAGCACCGTTGGAAATCTCGCATCAAGAACTATAATGGGTCTATCTTCGTTTGTGATTTGACACTTCATCCGGAAGCCATTTTTCCAAGAAGCATCACTTCATCACCTCTCAAAATCGAATTTCTTCATATGTGACGCTTGAAATTTGGGGACCACTTTCCCTTGGTGCTTTTCATATCACTTGTCCAACCATTATTTTCTCATGTTTTCATAGTCCCCACCGTGCTTATTCTGTGTGGTAGTGTTGTCAAGTTGCCCTTATTCAAAACATCCGTGATGAGTCACCTTTGCATCCATGAAGTCTATTTCGCATCCCATTATATCATGTCATGGTATTCCATCCATCTATGGGTACCATTCATCTTGTGTTTCCCATTTTGGCCTTCAGTCATACTGTCCACCATCCCCTTCGAGTTGAGTCAGTCGTTGTCAGGTCAACCATGCATTTTATGCTCTGACAAGGGAATTCGTTTGTTTTTCCCTCAGTCCCATTTTTCCCATTGTCCCTGTTACAATCCATTAGTGACATTACTATTTCCCCTCATGCCTTAGTTGAGGATCATCATTGCCTCACCTATGGTGGGCCCTATTCTGTCGACATCAACACATATATTCTAGAAGAATGACCTAGAGGGTGGTGTATCTTGATTCCAGATTCCATTCTTGTTCGGTGCCTCAGATCAAGAAAAGGGAATCATCATTCCCCTTTGACTTGATTGTTTCATGCTCGTGATTCATACACTTGATGGTCCAATGATGTAGCAGATTGTACCAGTGACTCTCGGGTGTGTGTGAGATGTTTCATACCTCATAAGGGGGTGGCCCTTCAGGTAGCCCCCCACATGCATGGATGCCTTCATATTATACTACAACCTCATATGAAATTCCATAGATTTGATGGGTTCGATTCTCGCGGCTTACAACATTCAAAGCATGCATGTCTCCTTCAGATGATCCATTTAGTTTGGAGAGTCCTTTCCTGTTCATCGAGGTTTATTTGGTTGTTCTACCCTCCCTCCCACCCACTTTTTGAGGGAGGGGCCATTATATCTCATGTACCCAGATGTTATTATATTCATTCCTGACTCATGTTTTTTCCAGGCATATTACGTATATGGGACACATTGTATTATTTTCTGGCTCATTTATGCTAGCATGTCATGTACCATTCAACATGCATTTTATTGCTCAGCTTTATGTTTCTAGGCACATCAATATTTTTGTACTAATTTATCTCAGCGAGTATAGGTATGCCTCCCCCGCCTCACTGAGATATGGTACCACAACATAAAAGGAGACTTGCATTGGTATATCCCCCTCTGTCCCTATGCTCTTTTGCTTCAACTCCATTAGTCTCTCTCTCTCTCTCTCTCTCTCTCTCTCTCTCTCTCTCTCTCTCTCTGTGACTCCACTTCTTTTTCTAGTGATTGTGTCCTAACAACATACTTCGGTCATGCGTTTTTGATCCAGGTGGATATTGGTGGCCACCCGATAATTCCACGTGGATCCCCTCTAGTGCTTCTCTCAGTTCTTTCAGTTTCCTTAATTATAGCACAGTTTACTATTTTTAGCAGTTTTTCGGGTCCTAAACTTCCGGAGCCGTTTTGAGACCCTAAACGACGTTTTTTGGGAAATCTACCGCCAGTGATTTTTCTATCTAAAAATTGTCTTTTCCGTCATAGTCCTTGGAGAGATCTTTCCAACGGGCTATCATGCACGTCAAACGGAGATAAGACAACCATGTACCAACTTACCCAAAAACGGGGCCCACAATTTGGCGTTTCATCTTCCAGGGTTAGGTTTTGGAATGTGAAGGGTTTTTCCATTGTTTCTCAACAATAAATAGGCCTTCGAGCCTCATTGTAACACAGTTCAGAGGTATGTAGCCACACATCTCTTCTCAGAGATAAGCTACCATCGCCCTAGCTGGTTTATTTCTATTTCCGGTTGTAAGCATATTTCAGTATTTTCCATTAATGAAATGAAGTATTATTTCCGCTGCATCTGTGTATATGGTTATCTCTG
>APFE031738190.1:162875-192701 GCA_000404065.3 Pinus taeda | reverse complement strand
AACGAGCTATCATACGTGTCAAACGGAGATCGTATGCCAAAGTTACGACCCCGGGAAATTGATGTACCAATTTACCCAAAACGGGGCCACAATTTGGCGTTTCATCTTCTAAGGGTCGGTTTTGGAATGTGAAGGGTTTTCCATTGTTTCTCAATAATAAATAGGCCTTCGAGCCTCATTGTAACAAGTTCGGAACAGTTCAGAGACATGTAGCCGCACATCTCTTCTCAGAGATAAGCTGCCATCGCCCTAGCTGGTTTATTTCCATTTCTGGTTGTAAGCATATTTCAGTATTTTCCATTGATGAAATGAAGTATTATTTCCGCTGCATCTTTGTGTATATGGTTATCTTTGTAATTTGTTGCGTTCCTGTTTAAGTCTGGATCAGTTTTTCTCCTAACACTCATACGTTGGGGGGCAATCTGTTATCACAAAAAAATGATCATCTATCCATAATGTACTAGATGGATCGAGGTACACCATGTAGGGCAAATTTTACCATAGCAAAATTGCTTTCACTATGAGAAATTACTTAATAAACCACATTTTTTAAGTCATTTATAATTAAACCCATGAAGAATAATTAAATAAATCAGTGTTTATTTGATTATCTTCTAGGAATAATTAATTAAACCATTGTTTAATTAATATTCCTTGTCATATTTGACCTGATTATGATAAATAAATAGATAAATCATTAATTATCTTATTTTTCTCTAGGAATAATTAATTAATCACTAATTAGTTATTATTCCTTGTCAAGTTTGACCAAATCCCTTAAGAATAATTAGATAAATCATTATTTGTTTATTATTCCTTAACCATATTTCTTGAGATGATAAATAAATCATTTATTTATTTATTATTTCTAAATAAAAGTTCAAATATTTTTTCCCTCTAACCAAATATAATAAAATATTCCAAAAGGTTAATTCTAAAATGGGGTTAATAATATTTTATTATTGTTCCTATTCGAGGATAACCTAATATTTTGTTATAAATAGAAGGGTTTTCCATTCATTCTTCACTTTGATCATTTTCATTATTGCACTCATTGTTGCAGCTCTGATTATTAGCATTGCCGCACACCATTTTCTTTTTCATTTGAGTTCTCATTGAGCTCAAAAAAATTATTTTCTGGGTTTTACACATTATGGAGGACAGAGATTTTACAAAAGTTGAAGACATTTGAGGATATCCAAGAACCCATCCCATGGAGGGGGACTGGTAACATTATTTGTTCCCTTCACAGGTGTTGTTTAATAAAATATATTCTTTATATATATGGTTTCCATTAGATTATTGGAGTTAATTGCACTTATTTTACTATTCCATTTTGTTGGTTAACTATTATTGTGGCATAGATTAGGGCTTTGGCAGGTTTTGTTTCTATCATTTGTTGCAGATCTACAATGTTTAGCAACCATTTTCATTGTTAGGTTTGTTTTTCATCCACTACCTAAAGTTCTTTCTTTTCGTACACATTCGAGAAGAAAACACAATAACAAAGAATATTTTGGAGGTAATTACGCATAGACTACCAACTCTTCATAACCTTCTTTGACAATGTATGTAGACATTTTCCAACCCAACTAATCTTGTTCCTATAGACTCCAATGAGCACAACCAACCAATTTATCTCGTGGGATCATCCACAGATGCATTAGATGATTTGGAAATTCATTGAAATTCCATTTGATCCAATGTCCTCTTGGATTCCCTAATGAAATGTCTTCTAGTGAGGATTTTCATTGGGTTACTAAGATTTCCCTTAGAGGCGATAGTTCCAACAATCCTTTCAGGGGTTGATTAGCCATGATTGGGATCATCCAAACATTAAATTTTACATTGTTTCTTAGAATCCAATAGATTTTCCTTATTATTATAGGGGCCATATTTGAGATTAGCTTCCAAATTGCCAAACCTTTCTAATTGGGATAGACCAAAGCTCCTTTCTCGGCCATGTTGTTGGTATTTAGATGTAAGGAATGATGTCCACTAGTCCTCTGGTTGTGCGATAAATCACCATACTAGATTTTCTCCTATTACTTGATTCATCAGAATGGGACCACATATTCCTAAACCCTCATGAACTTTGGGATCTTGAATTTAAGGAAAGTTAATCAGGTGAAATGTTTTTTGATTGATTTCCCCCCTTCCCATAGAAATCTTTGAATTTCTTTGGCCAAATAATTTAGAACTCAGTGGGGCACCAGGAGTGAAAAAAATTTGTAGAGGGAAATGGATGAGAGAACTACCTTAATGAGGACATTACGACCAACCAAGTTGAGCCATATTTCTCCCCATACCCCAAATTTATCCTTTACTTTAGATAGTACTCCCACCCAAGCATGTGGCAAGTGAGTTTTTAAAATAAATGGGGATTCCCAAATATTTTAATTCTTTCCAATATTCCACTATCCAGAAGCCAAAGATCTCTCTAATTTGTATATGTTTGACTGTTGATATGTTCCAAGAATAAATTTGGGAATTTTTCGAAGTCGTTTTCTTGTGAAATGCTAGAAGAAAGTTGTCTAGGACCTACTTCTATATTTTATCTATGATTGTTGATGCCCCACCAAAAAGGAGTGTGTCATTTGAAAATCGAGTGGTTGATGCTTCTCACTCCTCCCTCATATCTAATTTCTAGGATGCTTTCCATTCTTCTTTCATATTCTAGCCTACTACTGATGGTGTCAGCCATGATTATATGTAGGACGGGGGATAATGTGAAACCTTGCCGAAGTGCTCTGGAGACTTTGAAAATTCCCGTAACTCTTCCATTCACCAATGATGTTATCCACGAAGAAATAATGCATAGGTTTATCCATTGTATTAACCACTCATCGAATCTCGATTTTTTCATAACTTTAAAGAGAAAGTTACACTTAATCCAATTAAAGGTGTTTTCAATATCCAGCTTGATTATCATTCCCTTATCTCCTTATTTTTTACTAGAGATTATCACTTCTTAGACTAGGACAATGTTTTCTAGTATTTGTCTTTGAGGTACAAACACGCCTTCATTTTCTGAGATGACCTTTGGGAGAATTTTCTTGAGTCATTCAGTGATAATTTTAGAAATTATTTTGTTAGAGACATTGCAAAGGGATATTTGTTAGAAACAGGTGAAGGATGATGGATTTGATTCTTTTGAGATTAGTTCCAAAAATAAGGTGTTCACACACCCTCCAATGCAATTATTCTTTAACGATTAACCCATCATTCTGCATAGATCATATTTTGTTACATCTCAAAAGAAATGGTAAAAATGCACTGAGAATCTGTTTGGTCTCAAAGCTTTGTCCAGGTTGAAGGAGAACACCACATGTTTTATTTGTTCTTTTAAGGGAGGATTTGTGATGCAATGATTCATCATGGCTGAGATAGTTTTGGAATGTAATTCAACATGAAGTTTTTGGTCTCTTCAAGGGATGTATCTTCCTAGATATATAGAGCTTAGAAGTGGTTAACGACCTTGCTGATTTGCTAGAAGCATTATATCTTTTTTCGTTGAACCATTATTTCCTCAATATTATTTTTCCACTCTCTACTTCTCGCCTTCTTATGAAATAAATTCGTGTTTGTGTGCCCTTGCTAGGGCCAAACACTTCTCGATCTTAGTCTCCACATTTCTTCTTCCTCTTTCATAAGAGTATGATGTTTAGAAAACACTTGTTTCTCTTATTGCAAAATCTCATTTGCAATAGGATCAATTTCCATTGTAGAATGTATTTCTTCCAACTTGAGTTCACACTCTTCAATTGATGCCTGTTGATCTGGGCATTTTTCTTTGACTTGGAGTTTAATTCTCTCCTTATGTCTTTTAATTTTTTCTCCAAGATTTTAATTGGGCTTTCTATCATCCATTCGATCCACGTCATAGCCATCAATTCGTTGAATTATGGTTGTGAAATCCACATAAGGTTAAATTTGAGGTGTATAGGACCATAGTTGATGATTCCAATTAATTCCAGCTTAATAGGTCTATGGTCTGGTTTTCTTCAAGGAAGGATGTGGGACCGAGATGTGAGCCACTGAGATAAGAATGACTCTGAGATTAGGAACTTTTCCATGTAGGCAACAATGTATCCTAGCCCATACCTTCTATTGTTCCAAGTGTATATATGAGTGATTGGTTTTATATCCATTAGCTTAAGCTTTTGGATGAGATCTTTCGTACTTTCTTGGAATTGATCTCTTATTGGGGTGCCTCCTTCTTTCCCCACTTATGTAGAATAGTGTTAAAGTATCCTCCCATGATACAATTTGAGTTATATATAGTCTCATCTAAGGCTAATAAGGAAGACAAACATTCCCATTTCTTGCAAAATTGTAGTGGCACGATAGATATTAATAATTGAAATTATACTTGATTTGTGGGAATATGCAAGAGTTTGATAGAAAACCAATGACGATTTGAAGAGTGGTTTAGTAGCTAAAATTGATGTGGATTCCACATCGTGCATAGACTACCATAGGCTCCTCTTGAGTTGACGATTGCAATCTCACTGCATTTCCATAACTTATGTTGTCTTTGAGGTACCTCTTATTCCTCTGTTTTCATCTCATAGAGCAAGGCCACTATAGGTATTTCTTTCTTAATTAAGGATTTTACCTCAGTCATTCTTTTCTTGGACCCTAGTTCCGTGCAATTTCAGGAGACTACCTTCATCATTTACAATGTTTATGACGGTCCCTTTGAGGTGGGGTGGTACTATTTCCTTTTCCGGTGTTTTTGACTCTTGTCATTTTGGGATCCAAGGTATGATGAAGACCAAGTTCCTTTTGTTTTCCAGTCTTATCTATTTTTACTTCCCTATTTGTCTTTCTTCCAACTTTCTGGTGGTGTCACTTTTGTTATTTTTCTTTTTTATCTTTTGAATTCTCATTTGGAGAAATAGCAAAGGTGGAACTTGCTTTGGCATCCCTTGGAGAGATAAATTCATCCTCTACTTTAGTTAGATGCTCCTAGTTCATGGTGTGAGTTTCTTCCATGGGCGACCTGATTTCATCCGTGTTCTCAAGCTCAACATCTTGGATTAACAATGTATCAGTAGAAAGAGAGAAAGATTGTAGGATCTCCCCTTTTTCATCCTTTATAGTTAGCACTTCAAATCTATTTCCATGCCCACAATCATTTCCGGATTTACTAGTTCCTTCTCCATTGCCTTGTCCTAATCTTCTCATGGAAAGAGTTCCTTTACCTTTGTTCCCTATTTGATCTTGATTCTCATACTAGGTGTTATTTTGTCTAGTTGGTCCTCTTCTTCTTCTGGCTTGTTGTAATTTATCCCTTAATTCTCCTTGCTTAGGGTGTTCCTCTTGATTTTTGGCGCAGTTTTGTGCAAAATAACGACATGCGTGGAAAAATTTGCATTTGAAAGGGATTTGGTCATAATCTACCTCCTAAAAATGAGACCATTTATCCATAATTAATTTAATTGATGCTAGAATCCTTTTATCCAGATCCACCTCGTTATATATCCATACATAGGAGAATAAACCCTTATGTGGTTCTGCTTGATCTGCGTATTTTCCCAAGGCATTTCTTATGCCTCTGAAGGTTGCATCATTCTAGCAATGTAGAGGGACAAAGGGGAGGTTTACCTAAACAGTGATTGTTGAAGGTACATCACTATCTGTATTGAAGCCTGAGCTCCATTGATCCATATATAATCCTTGGTCCCCCATGAAGTAAGGGCCACTTCGGAAGATCATATTATGATCTGCTTTATTTTTAAAGAAAAAGGTGAAGAATACTTTCCCACAAAAGGAGGAGAAGATCTTGCCTTTTATTAAGGGTTTCCATTTTTTCTCCACCATAAAGGTAGATAGAGTTGGGGGAAGGCCATAAACCCATAAGTTGGTTGATCAATCATATCTCAGCTAGTTTCAAAGCTCTCAATCTAGGCTGAGGTGCAAAAACTAACTTCGAGATCTCCTCCAATTTCTTAACAAAATAGGAAGGCTTGGTTTTTTGGTATTTAGGTCCATTTGACACCATCATATTGAAGGCCTCGATATCAGTTGATCGAAAAGGAGAAGAGGTCGGACTAGTCATGATGATGACCACTCGACCTTCTTACCATGAAATGAGCACAAATCAAAAAACTCCAATTACGAGCCAAGATGCATTGGTCCGTAAACTTACTGATATGATCCACAATGACTAATTCATTGTTAGGGTTTCTACAACTATTTCAGGTGCTCAAAGCTCCTTTGAATGGAAAATCATTAATGCCACCATTATTTTTAGTTATGGGCATATATGTGACATATTTTGGTACCTCACACACATGATAGTATGATATGGTTATCCTTTTTAATTGTTTTGAAACATGGTATTATGCTTGTCGAAAACAACCTCTTGTGAATTTCATAATGGGCCTATTTGTCTGTATCATAAAAATTATAAGTATAAAATATTTTATTTTATTTTATTTCATTTTAATTGATGTGATCATTGTGTACTATTATCATTTAAAATGTAAAGTGATTATTTATATCTTAGTATCACTCTCATGAAGATAGATAATTAATGGAAAATAATTTATATAATTTTTTTCCCTATGTAATAAAGTATTTCACTCTCTAGTTTACAGATGAAAGTAAGATATTATAGAAGTTTTAAGGTCATTTAACATCAACACTAAAACCATTACAAAAATATACTCAATATGAGTTTATCATATTAATGGAGGGAATTGAATCTAAGTGAGAAGGATCATAATCATTCCTCTTAACTATTCAAGATAAATCCAATTAACAAATTCAATTAACTAAATTCTAGATGAAGATGGAATTTAACTCCATAACTCATAAAAAATAAGCTTTATATATTTAAAAAAAAAATACTTTTTAGAATATTTTATATTTAAAATAGTAAATTTATTTTTTATTAAATTAAAAAATTTAAGTAATTAGTTATATATTATTTTTCTAATAACCAAAAACAAGAATTTATATCATATTAAAACATTGTGCTAAGGTCATAGCAAATACACTACAGATACATATGTCAAGGGTAGGTACAAAATTTGGGGGATAATACAAATTAAGATCCTCAGGTTGCATCAAGGGGGATAATACACTTCAACGGAAGTCATCAATTATTGCAATAACATTGGGGTTCAACAACAGTTTATAGTGTTACACACTCCTCAAGAGAATGAAGTAGTTGAGAGGAAAAATAAAACTTTGGATGAATGTGCTCAAAGCATGATTAAAGGTAAAAAATTATCTAATGGTTTTTTGGTTGAAGCAATAAGCACTACTACATATTTGAAAAATAGAAGTCCTACAAAAATTCCAAAGCACGAAACACCTTATGACACAACTGATGGCTATAAACAAATTGTAAGTCATTTGAGAATTTTTAGAAGCAAGGCATTTTCTAATGTTTCCAAAGAAGGTAGGAGAAATCTTGATGCCAAGGAAATGAATGCATGTTTATGGGTTATTGTTTTAATTATAAATCTTATAAAATATATGACCCAATCACTCACAAAGTGTTTAAGAGCAAAGATATCATATTTTATTAATGTATAGATTGGATTCATAAAGAGGGAGAGCATAGTGTACGGAAGTTACCTAAAGACAACAAAGCATAAGAGGTTGAAGATCGATAGGTTGATGTTGAATATCAAGGTAACATTGAAGCTACAAGTAGCTAGAGAAAACCAAGAATAAGTGAAGCAACTCCAAAAGGTAGTGAGACATTACGAATATCAAAAAGAGAAATTCAAACACTTATAGGGTACAAATATTGTTCATGAATGAATTAAGTTATGAATATAATGAGGCCTTTAAATTATCGACAAGATAAATACTATAAAGAATGGATGGATGCAATGAAAAAAGAATGTGATTTTATTATGAAAAATGAAACATGGGAACTAACAAAGTTTCTTAAGAATAAAGTCCCTATAGATTCAAAATGATTTTTCAAAACCAAGTTTAATGTTGATGGAAATATTGATAAGTATAAAGTTAGATTGATAGCATTTAAGCAATATCCACAAAAGGAAGGAGTAGACTATAGATACACATTTTCCCTTATAACTAAAATGAACACCACTATGATGATGATTTCATCGACTACTAAGTATAATAAGAAGCTAAATCATTTAGATGCTAGGTAAACAATTCTAAATGGAGAAGTAAAGGAAGAAGTTTATCTTGTTTAGCCAAAAGGTTTTGTACATTAGGGACAAAATCATCTTGTTTGCAAGTTACGTAAAGTATTATATGGACTCGAATAGGAACCCGAGTCTTGGCATGTGAAGATGGATACCTTTGATATTTCAACAAGGTTTTATTAAAAGTAAACGAGATCCAAATATGTATATCAAGAAGGAATAAAAATACATTGATTTGATTTATTTATATGTTGATGATCTTATTGTAATGGAAAATGCCACTAAGCTAATTGAAATGATCAAAAGATGGTCGCCACAAAAAATGAAGATGAAGGATCTTGGAAGTTGCATTATGTTTATGCCTTGAAGTTTAGAGAGATGATGGTAAAACTTTGATCATGCAAAGAAAATATAGAAAGGAATTAATCAAAATAAATTTGAGATGAAGGACCTTGGAAGTTGCATTTTGTTTAGGCCTTGAAGTTTGGAGAGATGATGGTAAAAATTTGATCATGCAAAGTAAAATATACAAAGGAATTAACAAAATGTTCATCATCATCATCTATTTTTAAGGTCATGGCTAAGCCACACACCAAAACAGTGTATGAGACCTTCTTGGTTATGGGACATTGGGCCTAGCTCTACATAATGGTTTGAGTCACTACAAAAGTCTATGAAGGTGTACATACCCTATCCCCCTCTTGATGTGTACTTGTGATCTATTATGAGGAAGAACATGTTCTTAACCATTAGGCTCATTCAAAGTAAATTAATATCTACACCATTAGAGCAGAGTATTAAATTCAACAACCATGATGGAACACAATAAGTGAATAGTGAATAGTACTCTGTACTGGCATTTGTTGGAAAGCCTAAATTATTTAACTACAACCATGCCAGATATCACATATTCATTTAATATACTTAGTCAATTCATGACTAAGCCACATAACAATCATTGAAAAGTGGCTCAGAAAGTCTTTTGATATTTGAAAGACACTGAAATTTTTTATATTTAAATATACTTATTATTTGAATATTTAATTTACAAATTATTCTTATTTTTATTGTACAAGCATCCAAATAAGAAGAAATATGTCTTTGGTTATACACTCAATATTAGATATGGAATTGTTTCTTTGTACAAAACCTGGATTATCAAGTTAACATATATGCCTTGTAATATTTATTCAAACGAGAAATAAACAGAAGATAGTCGAGGCCTGGAGAAACATTTAGATTACCTCCTAATTTTACGCGGAAAAATAAGCAACAAGGCTCGAACCTGAGTGATATTTAATAGGAAAGCTTCAAACTCTGGTTTACCGAGCCATATTCAATGGTTAAGTGGACCTTAAATAGGCATATCAACGAAAGTAGTAAAATCTGATCCAATCAGATGGGGTTAGAAACGAAGGTAGTACCTATCGGGTGGTCAATAAGGAGGAGGAAGATAAGAACATGGATGACATGGAAGCAGTTGAAGGCATGGGTATGTGGAGGACATGGAAGACGATGTGACAAGCAAGATGCTGTCCAAATGACACGTATGAACGGTTTTGGAAAACGAGTGGATTTTTATGTCGTACGTTTTGGAGTTTGTTGGTTTGTTTTTGGGGTCTAATTTTGTTGGCCTTTTATTCATATATATATAATTATATATAACCTGTTTAGTTGTTATTTTAATTGTGTTTATAGATTTACTTATTCTCCCAATCACGTGTTAGATATGAGAGTGATTAAGGTGGTTTTTATATTTGTATTGTTTTTGTAATATTTGGAAGATAAATAATATGTTTGAATATAGAGATTATGGTGGGAGGTTTTTAGTTGAAATTTTTTTTTTTTATTTATTTGTTTTATTATTTTTATATTTTATCAAATTTGCTTAAAATTTAGTAGGGATTTGTTGAATCACAAGTTAGGCTGTAAATTTTTTATGATCCAAATATTTTTGTATTTTTCAAAGTATACATTCAAAAATTCATTTTAAATAACTGAAAATTATGATTTGACTTACCAAACTTTTGACCACTTATTTAAAGAACAAAATTTCACGATCTGATCAAAAATTATTTCACATAATTCCAACTAAAAACTCTAAAACATAAACGTGAAACAACACCCATTTTTACCATTACTTTGGCCAAAAGCTTTTAGGGTTTCGATCCCTTAAATAAAATTATGCATTTAGCTTAAATATGGAAAAGAGACATTATGTTTATAATACTTCAACTTATAAATTATGAAATTATGCATTTCTGTTTATAGTACTTCAACTTATAAATTATTACGTATATATACGTTGAATCAACCAAACAACTAAAATGGTACCTTGTTTTTTTTTAATCATACAATAAAATTAAGACCATCTATAGAAAATTAGCATGAGCTAAGACCAAAAAAAAAAAAAAACTAACTAAAAACTAAATTAATAACTCAAAATAATATATATATATATATAAGTTAGAAGAGAAACCACTTATTGATGTCAAAATTAACTCTATAATCAAAGTCAGTTTCAGTCAAAATCAAAAGCAAGGAAAAGAGGACCGAACCGATTTTTGGTATTGCATTATTCCGTAAAAGTAAGGTTTTATTGCTAAAAGAGTCAAAATTTTATTGGAATTTAATCACAAATATTTTATCTGAATTCAACCAATGAAAGAACTGTTAGGTATATGATTGGATTTCATTTTCTCCAAATGGAAGAAAACTTTATTTCTGATAGTTGGTAGATTTCGATATCTGTATCGAAAAATTATGTGATTTGCCACGTATGTGAAGCAACGGATTTGTAGCACAAGAAATATGAGTGTATTTAGGTAAAACTGAAGACCAGCCAAACATAATATTTAAGAGGAAAAGATAACTGTAAAAAATTAAAAAAATAGGTTAGTAGGGGTGGGCGATTCCTATTTCCAACTCTATAAAAAAGTTATTGTGCTTTGATATGCTTTTGATAGTCAGATATAATACCCGCGGGGTGATGAATGGAGAAAAAAAAAACGGCCTGTTATATGGGGCTATCGAAGGCGCATGTCAGGCATAATAACTTTTCTATGGGATTGGAAATAAGAATCACCGTAAGAGTGTACCTTTTAGAAATCGAAAATTAGGGTTGAAAGAGTAAAATTAAAAACGATAAAAAAAGACAGGTTAAATATAATACCCGTGCGGTAATGACTAGAAAAAAAATGACGTATTATATGGTGCAATAACTTTTCTATCAAGTTGGAAATACGTATTATATGGTGCAATAACTTTTCTATCAAGTTGGAAATAAGAATCACCATAGGGGTGTACCTTTTAGAAATCAAAAATTAGGGTTAAAAGAGTAGGATTAAAAACGATAAAAAAAAGGGCGGGCATGCATGTGGAACCTATAGCCTGAAATTTTAATAAATTATAATGTGGGTTTGAGAGAATAAAAGAAAAGGGAGAAGGTGGGCCAGTTGTCGAACACCAATCCATTTTGCGGCGTCGAAAGGTACATGAGACTCTTTTCACCTACTCTTCAAATAAGAGGTAATAGTAGGCTGATGTACCTGGGACCTTAGGAATTTTAAAATAGACTGATGTACCTGGGACGACTTCAGATAGGCTGATGTATTTAATATTTTGAACATTTTTGAAATTCAAATTGTATAAGATTAGTTTATTTTATAAATTTTAAATTAAAATTAATTTAAAAAATATTAATTTAATTAATAGTTAAAATATATATATTTATTTATTTATCTGTTATCAAATTAATATGAATAATTAGTATTATTTAGTTTTTAAATGGTTTTGCACAACACCCTATTACTATTTCTAGACTTATTTTTATTTTAAAAATATTAATAAAAATAGCCTAAAATTACTGGTTAAGTTTATTTACTTGTTTTGATTATGCTAGTTGCCTAGTCATATTTTCCGCGTTTATTTACTTGTTTGATTATGCTAGTTGCCTAGTCATATTTTCCCGCTTCAATAGGGTGTACGTCAAAATATATAAAAAAAATTATAAATAAATTTGTGTAGGATTGTGATTGGATTTGGTGCGCGTGTGCAGGGAAATACGGTGCACGCAGTGTTTGCTTTGTTTAAAATTATAAAATTTAAATACGAAAAACTATTTAAAATTAACAGGAAGTACGGTGCACGCAGTGTTTGCCGTGTTTGAAATTATAAAATTTAAATACGAAAAACCATTTAAAATTAACAGAACGGTTTGCCTTATGTTTAGAATTTTAAAATTTGAATAGGAAAATTTATTTAAAATTAACGAAAACGTTTGGTAACGACGTTCAAAATTCAAATACGAAAAGTTTCTTTATTATATGGGTGTCTTTTTAGGTATTTAAAGGAAATTGAAATTCTTAACCTTACGAAATTAAGCATATTAATATTTTAACGTTATTTCTTTTAATTAAATAAATTTATAAATTATAAATTAATAATTTTATAAACGAAATAGAATTTTAATAAAGTTTATAAATTATATTTTATTTTATTTTAATAGATATTATTATTATTATTCTTTGTTAAGGGAGGATTCTATTAATTTTATTTTTTTTATGATTTTAGTAATTTATTTTTTTTATATATATTAGTTTAGTATGACTAATGTAATTTATAATGTTTAATTTTGAAAAATAAATATTTATTCATCAATACTATTAAACAAACTATTTTTTAAATATTTAATTGGACCATAAAAGGCTTTATTGCAACTTTTGCATAATATATTGTTATGTGGATAACTCTCTTACATATTTTATACCCTAATTTATGGATATACTTGGCCACCTGCCTATTCCACTTAGATCCCCCAGTCAATTTCATATGTTTCCTTGTTCATTTTAGCATTTACTATTTTTAGAAGTTTTTCGGGTCCTGAATTTTTATAGCAGTTTTGGCCCCCTAAACGATGTTTTTTTGGGGTCTTTGGCAGACCCGTGGCCGACGACAAGGGCCTACGACAAAACCTATAGTACTTGGCAAGACATTTCCAATAAGGTATTATTGTACATGCCAAACGAAGATAATATGACCAAGTTACAACCCCGGGAAGTTGGTTGCCCAACAAACTCCAACACGGCCCACAAACTCCTGGTGTTACATCTCCTGGGGTTAGGGTTTTGGTTGTTTACAATTTTCTCATGTTTTCCAATAATAAATAGGCCCTTGACCCTCATCGTAACATAGTTCAGAGGCATGTAGCCACCACATCTCTTCTCAAAGATAAGCTACCATCGCTTGAGTTATCTTATTCCCATTTTGTTTGTAAGCATAGTTCAGTATTTTTCTATTAATGAAATGAAGTGTTTATCTGTTGCATTTATGTGTTTATGATTATATCTGTAAGTGTTACGTTCATGTTTAAGTTCAGATCAGTGGTATCATAGTTGTCTGTTCTTTCTCTGTTTTTCTTTGCATGTCCCCAACGAGGTCAGGGTATAAGGAGTTAGGGCTTGATCTCATTGAACAATTGCAAGATCAACCTTGTAAAACCTAATGACCTCCCATGGCACAAGAAAAGAAAAATGAGGGGGCAAGAGATCGTTTCAAAATATTGCTCGAGGAAGCCCTCGAGTGACAAAGGGACAGGGTGATGGATAAATTTGCTCATATCCTTCGACAACTACCCACAGGAGATGCATCTTCATCTAGCAGCCACTTTGGAGGCGCCACCCCTTTTAAGGTACAAGTTAACTTCGATATTCTCATATTCGAAGGCCTGATAGATGTAGACGCCGTAGATAAATGGTTAAATATATTGGAAGGATATTTTTCAGTTCATGACTTCTCCAATTGTGAAAAGGTTACTTTTGCACTTCTCAAAGCCGCCGCACATGTCAAGGACTAGTGGGAAACCTAATGGGAACAAAAGGACGAGAGTGAACCCTCATTGTTTTCAGTCGCAGCTGCTTGGAATTCTTTCCAAGACGCCATCAAGGAACAATATTACCCTATCAGGAGCCATGAAGACAAATACATAAAGTGGACCACGCTACAGCAGGGAAGGGACAAAGATGTGCCAGAGTTCGCAAATATTTTCCATACCCTTCACACGAAGCTGGGTATCAAGGATACTGAGCGACAATTGGTGCTCAAGTACTGCGACTGTCTACACAAGTACATCCAAGATGAGATGGAGTTCCTAGACATTTCCTCACTCGGCATGGTATATCGGTACGCTGTCAAGATTGAGAAGAAGTTTAAAGAGAAGAAGTGAGACTTTGGATCTGCAAATCCAAAACAAGGAAAAGGCGCCTCTAAACCACAAAACAAAGGACTAAGCCAAGGTGGGGCTACCCTGGACAACCCACTAAAGTTGCAAGCAAAGAAGAACACCACGAAGACAAAGAAGGACACAAGAAACAGTGTGAGTTCCATAAGAGCTCCACCCATAATACAAGTGAGTGTCAAGCCAAGCAGTCACTGGTGGTCGAGCTGAAGACTTCCGAATCAGACGCAGGTTCTAACTTTGAATAAGAACACGATAAGGGAACTGACAAAGGGAAGCAGATCATTGATGCGGAGCTCAATTCCACCGTGGCCACCACTAAAATCCAGAAGATTGAGCCTGAAGATCCAGAGGAGGGGGGATACCTCTTCCACTCACAGATGTGGGTGAAGGGTTCTCCACTGCAATTCATTATTAACAACGGGAGTTAACATAATCTCATCTCGGTAGAGGTCGTGAAGTGACTGGGCCTAAAGGCTACAACACATCCATAGCCATACACCATCGGGTGGCTTCACCAAGGACGAGATCTTCGTGTCAGCCAACAGTGTCGCCTTCCCTACAGCATCAAGCCCTTCACAGATGAGGTATTGTGTGACGTTGCTT
This sequence comes from Pinus taeda, assembly GCA_000404065.3. Classification (NCBI taxonomy): domain Eukaryota; kingdom Viridiplantae; phylum Streptophyta; class Pinopsida; order Pinales; family Pinaceae; genus Pinus; species Pinus taeda. The sequence goes on along the minus strand of APFE031738190.1, from coordinate 177,719 downwards.
CTCTTGGAGTTTGTGATGTATTGTTAGGAAAACCATATTTATGGAAGCAGCATGTTGTATATGATTCTAGACCTCGCTCTGTGATTATTACTTTGGCTAATAGGTTGTACAAGATACTGGAGGTAACCCCACCTACTGCCATCTCTTTGATCACTGCAAATAAATCCAATAAGATCATTTCACAGACCAAGAAGATTGTTTTCCTTATGATTTTCCCCCAAGGAAAGAAGAAGGTTGTGGCCACAACCTCTAGATAAGGCCCCTACGCACAACAACAACAGATGGGACAAGGTCGTGGAAGAGTACGAGGACATCTTCACCTCCCCCACAAGGGTGCCTCTGCATTGTTAGGTCAAGCACTCCATCGTTCTGACCCCAGGTGTGTCGTTTCTTAATGGACCAATCTATCAGCGCTCTATTATGGAGAACGATGAAATCAAGAGGAAGATTCAGGAGCTTTTGTAGAAAGGAATAAGTCACATTAGATGAAATCAACATAATATGTCCTCATATGAAGTATGAGGTGGTTGACTACAATTGAAGAACTCTGATTGAAATCTCCTAGGAATGAAAGATGTGAGGATGGAAGAGATCGTGAAATATGAAACCATGATGAAGGCAGTCAACATGAAAAAGATCAAGAAGATTTGACCAAGAAATCTTCCGAAAAGATGTGAAGACTCTGATGGAAGTCTGAAAAGATGAAGATTGTTGGCAACATATATCATTAGGAGATGTGTCAACATGTATGCAAGGTGTTAATACCTACAAGAATATGTCACTAGAAAAATGCCATCACCAAAAGGTAATATGTGAATTGTTTTTGGTGTCTAACCTCTTGGAGAAAGTTTGGATACGTGTGGAGAGCCATGGTAAGAAGAGTTGTGAAGAATGTCAAAATTATGTACCTCATGATCTAGAGCAATCACTGTTGAAGGAAAGGTGAAGTTAGATGACCCTATGAAGGCATCCCCAGATGTAAAGGCAAGGAGGATACCTTCTGGAATGACATGATGGAGGAAAGTGACTGACGGCTGAACCCTATATGTGAAGAAATCAATGACATCAAAGTCTTGGATCATCAATCAACTAAAAGACCCTATAAAGTACTGATGAGAGTCCCTAGGTAAGAGGGAGCTCTGAGAGGTTCTTATGATTAAAGGAACTCGAGCAATTTTCTGAGTAAAGAGAAACTTGGAACTCATCCTTGCTTGAGAGGGAGAGTTAGACACAACATTCTTGTCCTCAGTTTGGAAGAAAGAATGGAGGATTGTGTAATCATCTGGCATCTGACGCTCTTTGAGGATGTGGTAGAGCATCCAAGACAAAAGTGGGCAAGAGGATCGATATTCTTGAGGGTTAGGAACCCAAGATGAGAATAGTCCTAGTAGGGCATACTACGAGAACACCCGAGTGGGTATGACCCTAAGATAGATAGAGTTGTTATTCAAGGCCTTTCTATATGAAAAAATGTTGGTTGAAATGATGCTATAACAGATGGATTGCAAATCTAATTCTTCTTATGAGAAATTCTTTGGATTGAGAATGACCAAGTACCATTATGAATACCTCCCTAGTGAAGAGGGAGTGTTGAAGAAAGTGTAACTAGGTTTGATCTTCATAATGACATGATCTTTGTAAATGATGTAATAAAAGGAAATAAATTATTTTGGTATGCCTTGCTACATGGGTTTCATGAGCAAGAAGTGTCACTAGGTAAACGACTTCTTCTTGAAGTCTTTAGGATTTTATTTATATGTCAAAGAGTCATGTCGTGTATAAAGAAGCTTTTCATGAGCCTATGGAAATGTATACAAGTATGTAGCAGCCCTCCAAGACCAAGATCAATCCTCCAAAAGCAAGCACACCGAAGTTTGCAAGCAAAACAACAAAGAGATCACCATTTCGGCTCCAAAATAGAATTAAGTGGATAAATTGAAGTCATTTTAGCTAGAAGAAATAGTCACAACGTTTCACTTGGTAACGTCGGCTCAAAATAGGAGCATGAACCACTATAAATACCTGCCTAGGGTCAGCACAAAAATTACAATAAGAATTCACATTTCTCTCTGAAATTTCATGTGAATATGGGTGCAGGGATCCAAAAACAAGAAGGGAGAGAACTCGCGATTCTCTCTTAGATTTCTAAGAAGCATATCCACATTAGGTCAAGTGCTTAAGAGTCTATTTACACCTCGGATAGGTATAAGGGCAGACAGACTAAGTCTCGGATGAATAGAATACGCAGGAAGGAGACCTCGCACTACAAGAAGTCAATCGTTCAATACTATGGATTGAATGTTATCACTCTAATCTTCACATGGGAAAACAAAGGCACAGTCTCGAAATTACAATGAAGAGTATTCAATCTCGAATAAGCATTTGGATCTGCCTCTAGTAACCTCAACATTCTCTCAAAGCATAACTACAATCTCGACATACCATTGATGAAGTAGATCCAGGTGGTATTCCCGTAGCAATCTCAACATAATGGCCAACAATGGTTATGGCTTCAAGCAATAGGGCTACATTCTCGGCATAACTATTATGGTATAGAATATCACGATGATTTCATATACTATCTCGGCATTCTCCCAGCTAGATCTGTAATGATATTAACATTCAAGATAGATGCAACATATGATGACTTATACTTGTTGATCACTGTAGATATATTGATGACAAGGAATAATCTTCGTGATATGTGCTTATATACAGTCTTATGATGGTTATAGGATCATGATTCTTGTTCTTGATATAACTTTGCTCAGATCCTTCGACGACTACCCACAGGCGATGCATCTTCATCTAGCAGCCACTTTGGAGGCGCCACCCCTTTTAAGGTACAAGTTAACTTCGATATTCTCATATTCGAAGGCCTGATAGATGCAGACGCCGTAGATAAATGGTTAAATATATTAGAAGGATATTTTTCAATTCATGAATTCTCCAATTGTGAAAAGGTTACTTTTGCACTTCTCAAAGCCAACCCACATGTCAAGGACTGGTGGGAAACCTAATGTGAACAAAAGGACGAGAGTGAACCCTCATTGTTTTCAGTCGCAGCTGCTTGGAATTCTTTCCAAGATGCCATCAAGGAACAATATTACCCTATCAGGAGCTATGAAGACAAATACATAAAGTGGACCACGCTACGGCAGGGAAGGGACAAAGATGTGCCAGAGTTCGCAAATATTTTCCATACCCTTCACACGAAGCTGGGTATCAAGGATACTGAGCGACATTTGGTGCTCAAGTACTACAACTGTCTACACAAGTACATCCAAGATGAGATGGAGTTCCTAGACATTTCCTCACTCAGCATGGCATATCGGTACGCTGTCAAGATTGAGAAGAATTTTAAAGAGAAGAAGCAGGACTTTGGATCTGTAAATCCAAAACAAGGAAAAGGCACCTCTAAACCACAGAACAAAGGACCAAGCCAAGGTGGGGCTACCCTGGACAACCTGCTAAAGTCGCAAGCAAAGAACAACACCACAAAGACAAAGGACACAGGAAACAATGTGAGTTCCATAAGAGCTCCACCCACAATACAAGTGATTGTCAAGCCAAGCAGTCACTGGTGGTCGAGCTGAAGACTTCTGAATCAGATGCAGGTTCTAACTCTGAATCAGAACACGATAAGGGAATTGACAAAGGGAAGCAGATCATTGATTCGGAGCTCAATTCCAGTGTGGCCACCACTAACATCCAGAAGATTGAGCCTGAAGATCTAGAGGAGGGGGGACGCCTCTTCCACTCACAGATGTGGGTGAAGGGTTCTCCGCTGCAATTCATTGTTAACAACGGGAGTCAAAATAATCTCATCTCAGTAGAAGTCATGAAGTGGTTGGGCCTAAAGGCTACAACGCATCCACATCCATATGTCACCATCGAGTGGCTTCACCAAGGACGAGATCTTCGCGTCAGCCAGCAGTGTCGCCTTCCCTACAGCACCAAGCCCTTCACAGATGAGGTATTGTGTGACGTTGTTTCTCTTGGAGTTTGTGATGTATTGTTAGGAAAACCATATTTATGGAAGCAACATGTTGTATATGAGTCTATACCTTGCTCTATGATTATTACTTTGGCTAATAGGTTGTACAAGATACCGGAGGTAACCCCAGCTATCGCCATCTCTTTGATCACTGTAAAGAAAACCAATAAGATCATTTCACAGACCAGGAAAATTGTTTTCCTTATGATTCGCCCCCAAGGAAGGAAGAAGGTTGTGGCCATAACCTCTAGACAGGGCCCCCCCGCACAACAACAACAGATGGGACAAGGTCGTGGAAGAGTACAAGGACATCTTCACCTCCCCCAAAAGGGTGCCTCTGCACTGTCAGGTCAAGCAATCCATCGATCTAACCCTAGGTGTGTCGTTGCTTAGTGGACCAATCTATCGGCGCTCTATTATGGAGAACGACGAAATCAAGAGGAAGATTCAGGAGCTTCTATAGAAAGGTCACATCCAGTCGAGTTCATCGCCCTGTGGGAGCTCGATCTATTGGTATAGAAGAAGGATGGTACTTGGAGACTTTGTATTGACTATCGGGCGATGAACAAGATCATTGTCTGAAATAGGTACCTGATCCCACAGATTGATGACCTTTTGGACGAACTCAAGGGGGAAAAATATTTCAACAAGATCGACTTGAAGTCTGGATATCACCAGGTACCAATTGAACCCTCTGATGTGTGGAAGATTGCCTTCAAAGCCAAGGAGGGCCTTTTGGAATGACTGGTTATGCCTTTCAGGTTGACGAATGCTCCTGCAACCTTCATGAGGCTGATGGATGACATATTGTGGCCATTCACCAACTCATTTGTAGTGGTATACTTGATTGACATCCTGATCTTCAGCCAGATTTGGGAAGAGCACCTCCACCACATCCAATAGGTTCTCCAAACACTGTGGCAGCACAAGTTGTGTGCCAATTTGGAGAAATGCACTTTTGGCATGACCCAGGTTCAGTATCTAGGATACATTACTGATGAACGGGGGGTGCATGTGGATCCAACCAATATCCAAGTCATTCAGGATTGCCCAGCCCCAACCATTATAACAGAGCTCCACAACTTTCTAGGTCTTGCCAATTTCTATCGCAGGTTCGTGTTGGGGTTCTCTCATATTCCTTGGCTCTTGAGTCAAGTCGCCAAGGGAGAAGCGAAAGAAAAATTACTTTAGTCTGAATCTCAATAGAAGGCATTCATAGAGTTGAAACATCACCTCTGCTCCGCACCAGTGCTCACATTACCAGACTTGCAAAAACCATTTGAGATTGAGACAGATGCCTTGGAATATGTTATTGGTTCAGTTCTTACTCAGCATAGGCATCCAGTGGCTTACCACAATGAGACACTTTCAGACACAGTCTGAAAGTACCCCACTTACGATAAAGAAATGTATTCCATTGTGCAGGTCTGCCGTCAATGGAAGAATTACATTATGGGGAAGGAAACGGTCATCCACACAGACCATCGACCTTTACAGTTCATACAGACATAAGGGAAGTTGCAGAACGATCGCCATTAGAAATGGTCCACCTATCTGCAACAGTTCCATTTGAACATTAAGTATAGGAAGGGAAACACCAATAACGTCGTTGATTGCCTCATCTGACCATTGGTTATGGCACTGATCACCGTGCTCGACTCCTCTGGGCATGAGATATCAGGGTGGACGGATATTTACAAGAGCGGTCTAGAATTCAGCAGCATATACCAGACACTCCTAGAAGGGGAACAAGTTCTAAATTTTCACCTTCAAGATGCACTGTTATGCCACCTAAGACACATTTTTGTTCCTTCAAGTGAGCATGCCAAGATGATTTGGGCAGCGCACTACAGCCAAGTTGTTGGACATTTTCGAAGTAGAGAAAACAATGGCAGTATTGCAGAAGTATTTTTATTACCTGAAACTTCGTCCAGACGTTGGGAAGTACATTAGATCATGCACCACCTGCATCATTTCCAAACCAACCATCAAGAAGCAAGGCTTGTATACTCCTCTACCTACTTAGAATCTGTCTCCATGGATTACATGTCAAGCCTTGCCTCTACTAAGCATGACAACTATTGTGTTTTTGTGGTCGTCGACAGATTCTATAATATGGCCATCATGATGGCCTGCAAGAAGAGTATCACAGCAGAAGCCACTGCTAAGCTCTTGTTTGAGAAAGTGTGGGTACACTTTGGGATCCCATAGTCCATTGTCTTAGATCGAGACGACAGATGCCTTAGTGGAAATTTGTGGACTTAGTTGATACAAAACTTACTAAGTCCACGACTTTCCATCCCCAAACTAGTGGCCAAACAGAGGTTGGAAATAGGATGATCGTACACATTCTACGTACGTACAAATCGAATCATCCATGCACATGGGATGAAATTCTCCCCTATGTCCAACACAACTACAACAGAGCTCTCAACAACTCAACAGGCCACAACCCCTTTCAGGTAGGGTTGGGATTTCAACCATTATGCCCCATTGATGTGGCCATACCATTTGCAGCCACTCTGATAGATTCATCTCACGTTCAATCCAAAGTTGAAAGGACTAACATCTTCATTGAGTGAATTCAACACATCTGCTAACAGGTCCATGATATACTGGACAAAGCCAATGCTAAGTTCAAGCAACGCCATGATCAACATTGAGTGTCGCACAAGTTCCAGGTGGGCAACAAAGTTTGGCTACATTTGCAGAAGGAGCGCCTTGCTAGACCCCACTACAAGCTTTGCCCACTCTGATATGGGCCATACACCATCACCAAGGCCTTCAGTGATAATTCCTTCGAGCTCAGCATCCCACCATTCCTTGGTCTTCACACAATGTTCAATGTAGATCACCTTCGACCATACTTGCCACCATTGTTGGACACATTTGACATTACAGAATAGCTCACACCAATAGAGCTCAACTTGGACTACATGGAACAATCCACAACTGATAAGATCATGGACATACATATGAAGAACACTCACCAACAGAGGATACATTTATATCGAGTTGTCAAAGCAGGCCAACTCCTTCACCAGGGCAAGTGGTTCACCAGGGATTAGGTTCAATAGAAATTTTCTCACCTCATGGAGGCTCTGCACGTAATGGGGACCATTACTTCCTAAGGGGGGAGGAATTATCCAGGTGGATGTTGATGGCCACCTGCCTATTCCACATAGACCCCCGAGTCAGTTTCATCTGTTCCCTTATTCATTTCAACATTTACTATTTTTAGTAGTTTTTCGGGTCTTGAACTTCCAGAGCAGTTTTGATCCCCTAAATGGTGTTTTTTTGGGGTCCACAGTAGGCCCATAGCCATAGGAAAGGTCTTATGGTGAAACTTGTAGTACTTGGCGATACCTTTCCAACAAGGTATCGTACGCGCCAAACAGAGATAATATGACCAAGTTACAACCCCGAGAAGTTGGCTGCCCAACTAATCCTAACGGGGCCCACAAACTATTGGCGTTACATCTCTCGAGGTTAGGTTTTTGGTTGTTTGTGGTTTTCTCATGTTTTCCAATAATAAATAGGCCCTTGAGCCTCATTGTAACACAGTTCAGAGGCATGTAGCCGCCACATGTGATATTGGTGCACAAGCAATATGGTTGTTAGATTTTAAGTTTCAATTCTGGTGTTGCTCCACTGCGAGTAGACTTGGATAGTACCCCGATGGAGTCACACAGGAACACAAGCATCGCTCTGCTGCCAACAAGCCTAGTTATTACCCTGGCGTATTTACTTGCATCACCTAGTTGCGCAGGAATCCTTTCTCTTCTTTCGCCTTATTCATTTTCATTTTTTTCATATATATTTTTATTTTTTTTTATTTTTCAAAGAACCGTGCATAGGAACTTATTTATTTAAAATAAAGAACACAAATCCCAACTTATTTAGAGTAGAAGAGGTTGTTCCTTCAAATAAGTATGTTATATATACCTCTGACATATTTGTTAAGGCTTTCCCCTCACCTTACTCTACTTAACTAAGCTGACAAGGGTTAACCCAAAACAACCGACTAGAGTAGGTGGTGCTAGTTAGAGCGCAAGTGTTGTGTTTTCACCAAGATTCACTTCGAACAGAATGTATTTTCCATTGGTGTATCATTGACTGAAGAAAACAACTTATGCATAAAGAGAGAGGACAACAAATAACCAAGTGTTGATAGTTGTACAAGTCCTCCTATACTTCACCTTGCTTGTCTTAAGAGTTTATCACGGTTTCATGTGAAACTAGCCTACGGACGTAAATAAGAAAACAAAACAAAAAAGTAAAGAGTTGAAGAAAATGTGAAATCAAAGCAAGTGAGCAAAGAAGGCAAACAAGCAAGCAAACAAACAAACAAACAAATCAAAAATGCATGCAAGCAAACCAAACAAACGCAAACACTACTCCTACTCCTAAGCTAACGGTGCATGGGTATGCTCACATGAAGTGATATTTCCAATGCATCCACTGGTGCATTGGTTGACCCATGTTGGTGAGGGCATGGTTTGTGAAAAGGATAGTTAGGCGAACTAGAAAACATGAAAGATATGACAATGAAGACCAAGACACCCCAAGTTTAAATGCATCCATAGAAGAGAAAAGAGTGAAAGCGCAAGACAAGCACTCTATTGAATTAACATGGTGTTGTGACACACTGCATGCAGATGATAAGCATGTTCACTCTCTTGACTGTGACAGACAAGCAAACATGAGAAAGAGAGACAACGTACGCCTTGCAAGTGTGCTTATTGTGTATGATTCCCACAATGCATGAGTGATATGATGATGTAATTCCAGTGGAGGAAGCGAAATCTATGTATTGGATTGATCTTCAATGCATACAAATGAGTGATGAGAAGCCTGGGGTGTTTCAAAAATTTCCTGATTGGAAGTTAAACTAACCTCAGGATGACGAGGGTTCCTTGGCAGCCTGTAGGTTCACGAGTTCATCGATAGATGGATCATCATAAACAAGTGGCTTTGAAAGATTAACAACAATTTAATCAACATCATGATCAAATACAGGAGTAAAGAGATCATGAAAACTACGATCAGGAAAATCAATGAGTTCATCGACATCCTCATGATCTGATGAATCATACAGAGGGGTAGATGAGAAGCAAGAATGTTCAACCTCTACATTTATGGAAAAGGTAGATGGAATATCAAGTGGATTCTCAATGAAAGGTTTTTCATCTCCATTGTCAAATGATGGACTGACATCTGGTGTGTTCTGCGAATGATTAGAAGTAGATGTATCCATGGATGGATTTACACAAGGAAAATTAGAGATAGTAGAATCACTATGTTATCACTGAAAAAAATTCCTAAATTTTGAACATCAGTTTGATTCCAAAGGATTGGTGTTAGTCTTGGTCCAGTCTTTCCATAGTTTTTTTTAGAGTCTAGGACCTAGAAGGGAGTCTTGTTGGCATTGTCAAATAGGGTCAACACTCTGGTTTTACCTATCACTGATCTCACATCACACCTAAAATTCCATGTGTCAAGATTGTGTCATACAAAATTCCATGTGTCAAGATTTTGTCATACAAAACTGTCGTGGATTCTGAACTAGGAGTTTTTGTAGCGCACTACGAAACCCCTGAAAAAGCCTGTTTCAGCATAAAAGTCTTTGTTTTCTGCTTTTACTAGTCAACTTCCATAAGGGTTCCTGAGCAACTGAGAACTCAATTTTGAAAACTAAAAGAGGCTTTTCTTCCTAACATACTAAACTACAAAAACCTCTTTCATTTTCTTCATATTAGTTCTGAGGTGGGAGAAATGTTATAGAACAAGACTACTTTTGTAAATGCTATGCAGGGACTGATATATACAGAAGCAGTTGGACTTTTCTGAAGCTGAGATTCTTAGTGTACTTCAGTGAGCTTTATCTTTTATCTTTGATATGTTTTACTTCCATAGTCTTAATGCTTATTACTCAGAATTCATGGAGGAAAATGCTCTGACTTCCTTTAAGTGTTGAACTATGGTGAATTGAGTTCTTGGGTCCTATCTTTGGATGTTTTTCTTCAATGTTTTAATACTTATTACTCAGAATTCATGGTTACTCATGCTCTGACTTCCTTTAGGTATTAAACTCTGATCAATCACTTTAAATTCTTTCCTTTTGAATACCTTGATGTATCATTACTCAGAATTCATGCCCACATGCTCTGACTCCTATGAACTTCAAGTTATTGAGACTTTCCTAAATGTGTCACTCTTTCATTGAAGTATATACAAACCTCAGTTTTATAAGAAGAGCTATTTGTTATCCTTATATTTGTCACTAACTCCATAGCCCAATGGTAGTAAGTCTCCATCTTCCAACCTATAATCATATAAAATCAAAAACCATAGAGTTAGCCATCTATCCATATCTTTAATCAATATCATTAACCCTTTGAGAGAGCCCTCTCAGGCTAAGGAGGCTAAGCCTTAGCTAAAAGATTGGTTTGAAATAGTTACACTAAGATAGTTTGATCAGCATCCTATCAGGGTACTATTTTGGTGATAACACACTAAAGATGTCAATATAAAGTGGAGGAGGCGTGGACAGAAGGAGGTCATCCTTCACCATGGGTTCATGCTCAGATTCCCAGTCATACTCATTATAAATGACAACACAGGTTGGTTGTGCAACATCAACTCCGTCAATGGTTTGATCCTCATTCACAATAAGTGTAGAGTCTAGAACGAAATAACACGAGACAGTACAATCTGGAGGATCAACAGAACACAGGGACGAAGGTTGAGGTAAAAAGTGCATATGACAACCCATAGGCTTCCCAACCAAATCTGCGTAAAAATTAAAAGTGAGGGTGGGTGGATGTGAAAGTTGAACAAAATTGTGTGCATGCACTCCCACATCACTCTGCGGGGGTGGAGGTATTTGATGAGGGGAAGGAGGAAAATCACTTATGACAACGACTATATGCACATGTGATTGCGCAGCCCGATCACCAAAGTATACTGGAGGGGCTCAATCTTTTTCATCGCTTTTGGATAGAGCGATTTGATACAGACATACCCATATCTGTCCATAAGATATTGGAACTTCATATGACTTTTCGGAGCTTGGAAAGAGAGAAGACGGAAGCACTCCCAAAATTCAATTAGCGATTCATGCGGGGCCTTCCATTGTTGTAACATTTTTTTGTCAAGTGCTTCAGGATCAAAATGATGAAAAAAAATTCTATTAGATCACTAGACTGTTTGAATGAGTGCACGCAATTAGGAGGCAGCATGCGACACCATAGGAATGGGTATTCACGAAGTGTGTGCGAGCAACATACAAACCTCTATTTCATTAAAATCTTACACATTCTCCATGAATGCATGGAAGTCATCTAAGTGCTCAGGCCAAGCGACTTCGCCTTCACCATCATACGCAATTTATGATAAGTAATCAAAGAACTCCCTCTCGACTTCAAAGGGATGTCCGTTGGACAAACATTATGGAGGGTTAACTATAAAAATATCCATGATATATATGCGAAGATTCAAAACAGATTGAGAGGACCCATCTTGTCATCTGGCCCTCCTTCTAGCACCAGAAATGTTTGCGGTGTTAGACCCGCTAACATGTCAAGGGATCTCCCTGGTAAGAAGTCCCAACTAGACCTCAGACTGTTTGGAGTAGGAGTCCCAGCAGTGGGTAGTACGATATTGCCTTGACTCCAGTTGCATGCAAAGGTGAGTAAGATGTCCTTGTTGGAAGCAAGGATGTGATCTTGCAGTGAGTCAAGGGAGGTGCATGAAAGGCTCTAACACATAGAATGGGAGAGGAGTGCACCCCTTAGAAGCATGTGATAGTACGCAGCTTGAAAGGGAACACATGAGCTGAAGGACATCACGAGATGGAAAGCAGGATAACCAACAATCCAAAGTGATGAGTTATACCAACAATACGCTTCGATAAGATTCATACAAACACATATGGAATAGTCCATACATACATGTGTAAATTACAACTACATACATCATTAGAGTAACCAGGATAGCTGAACTACAATAACAATATATGCATGAAATGTGTTGGCTCTGTTATATTAAAGTGAAAGATCCAATCATACATACGACCATGATAGCCACTAACCCTAATAGTGGAACATTACAGTCACTGCCGCTTGCTCCTCCAAAGATATGTACTCTCTCTGCACTATGGAGAAGCCAAGGCTCATTACAATACACTCCAAGCTTTCTCTAAGTTATACCTCTGAGAAGATTGGCTCCCAAAAATCCTACACTATGAGTTATGAGGTTCTATATATAAAAAAGGGTTGGGTGACCCTTGAATACAATCTGCACATGTACCCATGTGAGACAAAAAATGGTCTTGATTAAGCCATACAAGACATCACTGAGACTCAGAGAGTTGTGGGAAGACTAATTCATTGACATCCTCTTGGTGATCGATGGTAGAAAATTGATGCTAAGCTTGGTAGTTTGCCATGGTGACATCCTTCTGAAAGAGAACTCTTTCCTTCGTTGCATCTGGGTACACTGATTTAGAACCTCTATCCAATTTGTCATATATCATGCACATCATGGTCTGGAGTGCAGCCAGACCAGTGACATAATGTTGCATAGTGTCTGCACTCATCTGCAAATTTGCGTTGGTGGCTATGCACATCAATTGTTCGAAGTACGTGTCCAACTCCAGTCAGACTTGGTTCTTTTCTTTCACCTTGGTGAGTGTGCTAATGGATGGGATCGTACGCATGCGGACAATGACATCCATGCTCCTGAATGCTCATGCATTTGAAGCCTGTAAGATGGTGATGAGCTAGGGAGTTCCTCATAGTTTTGAATCTGACTTCGGATGCTTGCCTTCAACTCCAATGCCTTTAGCTTCATCATCTTTGGCAAGTACAATAGGGCTCCCTTGTACCTCATTGTCCATATCTACATGTGATCGAGAATAGTGTGTATTTCTGTCAAGATGCGTGATCTCCTAGCACAACACTGCTCCCAACCATTAAGATGGACAACTGACTTATGCACGTTGACGAACCTAAAGAACAACTTCTGCATGACTGTCTCGGGAGATGATACTCCATCGAGTATTGTTGTCTTCAACTTTGCTCTGGTGGATGTTGTAGCTTGTTCTTCTCCTTGCTTGGCCTCTTGCAACTCCTTAGTCATGTGTTTGTTCTCATCTATCAAGAATCTCACACTTGAGTTGGTGGCTTCAACATATGCCTTTGTAGCATCGGCCAATGCAGTTGGATGTCAGCACACATCTGACACAATCTCTCATTCGCGGAAATGCGCAGGAGATGCATGAACATCCAGAGTGGTCGTTATATTGAGATGCATGGAAATCAGTGAGATGCATGGAATACACAACTCTGTGTTGCGACTTGTCAAAGGATATGTTGTGCACATCTGCTTTTGGATTGTCCTCAAGGATTTCAGTGTCCCCTTGATCACTTGGGACTTGCTCTATTCCTGAATCTGGTGAAGCTGATGGAGTGACCTCTGGGCTTTTGGGCATGAGATCTATATCTTTATCCTACTCTGGTTGAACCACATCCGTATCCATATGCTCCAACATCTGTTCAATCTCTTGAGAAAAGTCCTACTCCTGTGACTACTCACCCTATTTTCTATCTACCCTCTATTTTGATGACTCAATAACCTGCATTGGCATAGTTTCATCAATGTGTGCACATTGCACTTCCTGTTGTTCTTGTTCCTATTGTGCTTCCTTCTCCTTTCAGTACAACTCTTGTTCTTCCCTTAGTTGTTGCTTCACCTCCTGCAACTTCTTTTATTCCTCCTCCAAATTCTACTTCTCCCTCTCTCTTTGCACAATCCTTCTATTACGTTGTTGCTTATTTGCCTCAATCTCCAAAGATACTCACAAGCAGATCTGCCTTGAACTTGCAGCTTTTCTCTACCTTTGCACTATTGACAACTTTCCTCTTACCTTTCTCCTGTGTAGGTCTACTGTTGATGTTGTTGCTCTCTGAGATGTTGTTGCCTTGTGCACTGCTAACCATTCTACAGCTACTCTGACTGGTTCATTGAGCCTTGGGGAGATGTAGCAATATCTCCATGGGTCTTCCTCAAGCCAACGACACGCCCCATGGATCCAAGGATGATACATTCTCACACAGTTTTCCTCTACTAAGCGATGCAGTTCATATGCATTGAAACTTATGGTGCCGAAGGTGAACCTCTTGAATTCCTCCATCTCAGCCTCAACATTCTTGAGATTTTGGATCTCATACAACTCAATCCGCAAAGGAAGAGTGGGCGAAGGTGCCTTCTTCTTCCTATGCAGTCTTGCTGACAACCCTGTCGAGATGTGTTATGCAACCTCTTGCATGACAAACTTGTCAGACGGAGCACCAGAGACAGTTCTTCATCTATGCATGATGAGGAGAATTGTGCCTTAGTGAGTAAGGTGAAGAAGGGGAAGGAGAAGGTTTCTCTTTCTAAATCCAGTTCTTCCAATGATGGGAAGAAGGGTGACAAATCGAAAGTGTGATGCTTTCGTTGTCATGAGGTGGGCCATTATGCCTCAAATTTCCCACGGAGGAAATCCAAGGAGGGATCCGGGGAAGGATCTAAAGGGAAGGCACTTGCTTCACAGTTTGAGTTGGATTTCACACTCTTCGCATGCATGGTTTCATCCATGGTGGGAAGTGGTTGGTTTCTGGATAGTGGCGCTTCTTTCCACATGTCCGGCGACAAAAGTTTGTTCAGTACTTTGGAGGAGAAAGATCTCCAGATACTCATAGTGATGGGTAATGATGAGAAGTATAGTGTCTCAGGTGTAGGCACGGTTATTTTTCAGAGGGAGCATGGATCTCGAATTACCTTGACCGATGTCAAGTATGTAC
>APFE031738190.1:148918-162029 GCA_000404065.3 Pinus taeda | reverse complement strand
CACTAAGTGGGCCCGCAGGCTATTTTTGGCACAAAGTCTATTTTAGACTATGTCTATTTTTAGACATATGGATCATGGTCTATGAGTTGCAGGATGCTATTTGTGGATGATTGGTCATGTTGGTAAAAATAGATGGACCTCTATTTTTAGACATATGGGCGGAGTCTATTTTAGACTGCCAGGCTAAAAATAGAACAATCAAATATTATTAGCTCTTAATAATATTTGGACTATAAACATTATCTTATTCTCTTGGAGCACTTCAGTTCGAGCTACGGATGTGGCACATGCAGCTGCCAGAAGGAAATACATGTTTCTTATGGGTTACTTGAGCTATTGCATGAAGGACTTCAGTTAGAACTCCAGTGATTGAGTTCTGTGGAGCTGAATGAGGAGTTGATGGAGTTGTGTTCAGTTTGACGTAGTTGAACTAGTTGTATTTAGTCTAACTGATCAATAGACTAAGTGATGAGTGGTGTGAATTATTTATTAATTAATTCACTAATTATTAATTCATAAAGCAACTGAAGGATACATCAGTTAACTCAGTGCATGGACAGTTCAGTGGAGACAAGTGTTAGAGGTTAGTGAAAGGGCAAGACAGCTGTCAGTTGTGACTATAGTTATGCATGTGATTTTCACAATCAGTGGGATTGAGTTGCCAATGAGGATTGCGTGGTATAACCAAAGGGAATATGAATTTGTATCACACATTTGGTGTCATTCTCATCTATTCTCATGCAGGATAGCGCAGTGGAGGCAGGCAAGCAACGGAGGTGATTTGAGCCAGTGATTGATTCAGATCTGAGCTAGTTTGTGTGTAACAGGTGGAGATAGTACTGAGTACTTGCGAGGAGTATTGTACTATGTATTGTTACATGTTCTCAATCAATATAATATACAGATAGTTGGGGTTTTCAGCTGTATGCTTTCCCCGGGTACATACTGTGTTGATATGTGTGATTGATGTTTCAATGTGCGCATGCGATTGTTTCTTAATTCCGCAAAATTGATGATCAATGGTAGAGGAGGTTATGCATTATGCATCATTCCGCAAATAGTGTATAATCAGGATAATCTCTATGAATAAGTGTTATAGAAATGCACACCCTTGTTTTGGTTTTTCTTTATATTTATAATGTTCTGGCTTGTTATTAAAGGCATTATATTATGGTCACTTCCTTTTGGTTTTTTTTAACCAATTTAAACTTCTTCTAAGAGTTACATGAGATTGAAGGGTTGCTCTGTTTAAAAAAATGAATGTGATTTTTTCTTTCAAGATTGTGACTAATTTCTACATTGTTAATGACAGGTATCTCAAACTCTTTTGTATTTGGTGGGCACAACTCCATGATAGCTTTTGCTCCATTCAACCCCTAAACATGTTATTTACGCCATTTTTTTAACATTGGTTTTCAATTGAGTCGCCATGAAGTGAAGTGATCCAGTAAACTTTGAACACATTATCTTTTATTCAAAGAGTTAGAGCTCCTTTCAGCGGTGTCCCATTATCTAAAGTTAATCAGTTGTATAGGAAATAATCTGGATGTTTTATGATTTCTTTTGGTAAAATTCTGTAGACTATTGGGAATAATTTGGCTATTTTGCGATTTCTTTTGATAAAATTCTGTAGACTATTAGTAGCATTGGACATTGGGAAAATTGTCCTAGATTCAACATTAGTGTATTATCTCAAATGATTCAGTTGTTGAGAAAATAATTTGAATTTTTTTATGATTTCTTCTCATACGATTGGTAGCAATGGACAATGCATTACAAGACTAATAGATTATTAGAAGTTGAATTAAATTTTCAAGTTGCTTATTAGTCATTAGAAAATTAACCCTCACGTACAAGAGAATATTGTCATTTTTTTACCTTACTCTATGTGGAGATTTCTGCAAAAATAATAATGAATTTAAACATTGATTTTTCATGCAAGGGTTCTTTTCAAGCAAACACAAAGCATAAGATTATTCAATTTCAGATGTTTGTTGTGTTTTGGTTTTTCAGAAACTTGACCTCTGGTCTAAAAACAATTCTGTGAGACCATTTAATTTTAAATGTTTGTTGTGTTATAGTTTTCAGAGACTTGAACCCTGGTCTAAATACAAGTCCATGAATCCTGATATAGCAAAGGTGTTAGCTTAGTTATCTTCCAAATCCCTTAGCTTGTATGTTACTTAAAGGGGTTAATGCATACATTTTCTTGTGTCTTGAATAACTTGGGACCATTGGTGAATACCTAAACCAAATAATCCAACAAGTGTAGTATTTACTATTTAGGACATAAATATAATCATGACTTGCTAGCCTAGATTCATTGACGAAATATGAAAACATACCCAGGAATTGGGAATCTGCAAACAAATCCAGTATGTTATGAAGTCTGTTGAATGCGCTCCTCTCCAAGCATAAAGCGTGTTTAAACCTTGCTTGATAGGCATCTGTTGAATGATGAATCTACGCTCCTCTCCAACGTATATCATCATCAAACCTTGCTTTAGGGGCAGCCTACAGGCACAACCGCTAACTCGCATCATATTTACTACTAGAAAACATAACTCAAAAGGAAGTTGTTGTTTTTGAAATGGGAGCAACTCGGAAACTATTTTTTCTGAAATGGGAATTAACATCAGTTGAGAAAGGAAATTCACAAGTTCAACCATTGTAATTTGTGATAGACGCACAATGCACTGACAATTGGAAATTGGAATTCCCAAAGTCTGGATTCAGAAAAAATGAAATGAAAAAAAAAAAAAAATCGGCGGTGGTGAACAACTTAACAACTCTTCTTTAAATTTTTTATAATATTATTACATTTTTTTTTTAAATGGCGGAAATTTCAAATTTTAATTTTTTTTTTTACTTAATAAAATTTTCTTCCTACTTCTGTGACGTGCTAAGAGGTATATTAAAGGTATTGTAAAAAATAAAGAATTTTTAAATAAATTATTTAAAATAAAATTTATATTTGTTAAAAAATAAAGGATATTAAGAATTTTTTTAATGTTATATATTAAATATTTAAAATTCAATATATTATTTTTTTAGGTTTGATTACAAAGTATTTTAAATTTAAGTTCTAATTTACCATTATATTTCATATCGTTAAAACTTAATTAATGTCTCACGGTAATATATAAAGTTCAATATAACATTTTATATAAAAAATATTGATTAATAAATTAAATTAAATAAGAAAAAGTTTATCATTATATTTAAAATTTATAAATAATAATAATATAAATTTATTAAATAAATTTTATTTAAAATATCAATCAATAACAAAACTTCACCCACATAACCTAATTCCTATATTACATATCCACATCATTTCTAAAACATCTTTATAATTTATCATCATATAAAAAAGCTCCACCCATGTAAATATTACATATCCACATCATTTCTAAAACATATTTATGATTTATCAACATATAAAAAAGCTCCACCCATATAACCTTATCACTTCGTATTGCATATCCACATCATTTATAATATTTTATTAACCTTATCCCTGCATGTAATAAATTTTATTAACCTTTTGAGGTCTCTGCCCCTCTCTCCGGCCCGGATTTGAATTCCCCTGTTCCTCTCAACATCCCCTTTGCAGTTCTTGCACTACCTCATGCCCCTGAAACTCATCGCTCGCTGCAGCTTTCTAGTCGAACAATCATGTGCCAACGCCATCAAATGTGGTGCAGGCGAGGTGGTAGTTGGGGTGGTGCCACTCACCCTTCATCTTTGCCCCCTTTTGTCTCCACTTCCCCATCCGCCTCCACACCCCCAAGCCCTTCCTCTTCTCGCTTCCTTGGAAAATATCCGAATACTCGCAGCGACCAAGGTAGAATGGGCACTTGCGAGGTTCGGCATTCAGGTGGAGTCGCCCAACACACCACTTCCACTGCTTCTTCCCAGCATGCTCAATTCCGGTTTCGCTGCTCCATGGATAGGTCGGTCATCATTTCCACCGTCACGGTGGACTTTAGAGAGGTAACTGACTCATGCACTGAACCAAAGCTCAGCCCAGAAATGAACCTAGATCCTCCATCACTCGTCAACTTTCAGGGGGAGCCGAGCTTTAGCCACCTGCCAAGAGACATGGACCACCCGTCCAGCAGCCGACAACAAACTTAGGGAGGCGACACCACCCGCATAGACAAAGGAATACAAGTGGAGGACAGTGAGCCACAGGACACTTTAGGTGGCGGGCAATCAGTGGAAACTGGTTCAAAAGAATATGGCTGGTGTTCAATCGTGGAAGAGAAGCCACCAACCTAAGACACCTAGTCACTGCATGCCAGGTCACGTGTCAGGTTTTGAGTTCGGTTTTGTTTATTTTCATTTTACTATGGTCAATTTTGGGTCTCACGTCTAGCTTGGGTTCCGAGTTTTGGTTTTCTTGGGCTATTTACTGAGATTAATTTTGAATTATATAGTGGGCAGTCTTTCTAAACTCTACAATATTTACACAGTGTTAATTTTGGTTAAAAATTTTGAATTCTGGAATTGTCACCCCTGCGTGGGTAAAATGAACTTTTTTCTTTCTCGTTCTTGCATTGTTTCCCCAATTGGGGTAGTCATGATGTCAAGACTTGCTGTTTAAAATGGTCATATAGCTGACCTAGTACCGCAGAGGCCAGTGCCTCTCTGTACATTATGTTTTTATTAATAGATCAGTTTTACTTAGAAAAATAAAATAAAAATTATTAACCTTATCCCTCCGTGTAATAAGCCATAACAAACCACTTCCACTATTAACACAAATTAATACCATAAGGTATAATGTTGGATGTTAGTTGAATGGATGAGCGTCAGAAGTTAATGCAGAGGTATGTTGGTTATGATAAGTATGACAGAGCATCAATATATATGGCGAGTTCCGTAAGATGCAGAAAGTACACTGGTTGCTTATTTACTATTAAAATTAGTCATGATTGGTATGCAATTTAAATAAATTATGGGACAAATGTTAATAATGGTTTAGCGAATTGGCATGAAGGTCATTAAATTTGAAAAAATTGTTCCGAGCCAAATAAAATATTAAAATAAAAATGGAGTTCAACATTTCAGTTTGAAGGCAAAAAAAAATAACGAGAAAGTTTAAATTTTGTCTTAATAAAATGAAATAATTATTTACATTTACACTAATAATAACGTAATATTTAAATTAAATAATTTCATAAAAATATGAAACTAATTGCACTACATAAATCCAATGATGTAATATATAACTTTTTTTTTTGTCTTTGTATTATGATGTATTATGTCTTATTGGTGGGAGTGAGAACGGAGGAAGGAAAAATGCATAGAGCTAGGGTTTGTAGCAAGAGACTAGTGTTGAGCACGATGGAGGGGCGAGAGGGGGGGATTTCCACTCCCTCCTACAGTCAGGTAGTCTCAAATCACTTCAAGAAGCCATTGGAAGCTGAAATCGGGAGTTTACAAAGAGGAAAACAGGAAAACAGTAGATCACAGGGGCAGGTAGATACGCAAGAAGAAGTCAGAAGAAAGAAGAGAAAAGGAGGAGACAGTCAGAAAGTTGACCCTAGAAATCAGACAGGACCATGTAAACCTAGGGCAACCATCACACCCCGAGTGGTGTTAAGTGATCCATCACTACAGGTGCATAGGGAGCACATGGCAAATTATGAAGTGATATGCAAATTCATGGGGTTATGGCCAATAGAGAAGGCTTTACATGCATGGATAAAGAATCATTGGAAACTTAAGGGAGAAATAGATCTGCATCTTAGATCCAAGGATTTCTTCATAGTAGTGTTTACAAACCTAGAGGATAAAGACAAGGTGTTTGAAGGACTATACTTCTATGCTGCTGCAGGCCTCTATATGCGGCCATGGGTGATGAATTTTGTCCCGGAACGAGAGACATTCACTTTTCTGCCAGTATGGATAAGACTCTATTCCATACCTCTAGATTATTGGCTTCTAGAATCATTAAAAGCCATAGGCAATAAACTAGGGCATTTTTTAAAAATATCAGAGGCCACACTGCGAGGAAAATACACTTCCTTTGCCCGAATATGCGTAGAAATGGACCTTTCTGGAGCTCTACCAGATGAAATAATTATAGAAGTATATGATGAATAATGGGTGTAGGCGGTGGACTATGAGCATGTCCCTTTCCGATCCCGCAAATGCCATGAACATGTGCACCTATTCAGAGATTTCCCTTTAAACAAAATGGATAGCAGTATTAATGCCAACTCAAGGAAATAAACTGAAAGATTTACCAAAGTGGGAGGCAGAGGTAAAGGAGGGAGAAAGAACCGAAAGAAAATCAACGAGGAAAAGCAGTTTAGTCATAATAGGTTCAAGATATTAAAAGAAGAAGATGGGAACAATAAAGCAAACCAGGTACTGGAGGATAGTCCTGCAGAGAAGGAAAAGGATGAAAACGTGGAGGATAGACTTGAAAACAACCAACAAAAGGAGGATCTTCCAAGCACTATGGAGCTTGACAGGGACCAAGAGATGACCCCAAGCAAAGTGGGAACGAAGGATCATGAACTGTAGGATATTCTTGAAAGAGAGCATCTCGATCTGGAAAAGTTCCTGGAGCAAGGAAATACCAAAGGAATGGATTCGTTACCTCAAGAGGAGTTTAACAGAGTACAATAACTCTTCCTCTGGTGAACTCAGGAAAAAGGTTCTGGGGTTAAAAGAAACCATGATGGTTAGGACAACGAAGGGGTTAAAATGATGGAGGCAACATTGGGACAAGCTCCCAAGAACCCAGGTAGGAAAAGAGGAAGTAAAAGACAGAATGAGCTGCTGATAGAGTGTGGAAAACTCATGATCAACTCAGGTAAGATGAAAGACCTAACTAGTTACTCTTTTACAAATCTTTCTTAATGAAGCTTAAAACATGGAATATTAGGGGTCTAGGAAGTAAAAGGAAACAAAGAAATCTCAGCAATAGAATGAAAGAAGAAAAACCAGATATGGTATTTATGTAGGAAACAAAATGTTCAATAGACAAAATAAGAGAGATACATAACAAATGGCTTATTAAGTATGGATATCTAGAAGTTAAAGCATACAAAGTAGTAGGAAGAATTCTTACACTTTGGAACCCTCAGAAACTTAGAATCCTAAATGCTGAAGCATCTACGAACTATCTATTAGTGGTCATTCGACCTTTGGGGGACAAGGAAGTTTATTTGATCACAAATGTATATGGTCCACAAAAGCCTGAAGACAAACACAGGCTTCTAACCTCACTGGAGGAGTTAAGAGAAAGACATATGGGTATCCCCTGGATTCTGGGAGGGGACTTTAATATGATCAAGACTCTATCAGAAAAAAAGGTGGGACCAAATCACTAGGCAGAGATTCCATAGCATTTAATAATTTCATAAACAACATGAGGCTAGTAGATACAAAGACAAGGAATGGTATCTTCACCTGGAATAATAAGAGGAGAGGAGCGTCTCAAGTGGCCTCTAAACTAGATAGATTCATTATCTCAGAGGACCTCATCCTCATAGGCCTTACTTATTAGCTATGATACTCCCTTTTGGAGGCTTGGATCATTGGCCTATTCAACTTGAGGCATCCTTTATAGGAACTCCGAGAAACATACCTTTCAAGTTTGAAAACATTTGGCTTACCCATCTTGACTTCATCAACAATATTGGTAAATGGTGGACAAAAGATATGCACGCTCAGGGTACTAAAATGTTCCTTCTGCATCAGAGATTGAAACGCATCAAACTCAGGCTTAAAGATTGGAATAAGAAAGAGTTTGGAAATATATTTGAAGCCAAAGAAGTAGTGGAACAGAATCTACAGGGAATTAACCAGGTCCTCATCATAAATGGCTTCACCGAGGAGAGTAAGGAACAACCTGACTATCTTCAACATGAATGGGAAGGATTATGCAAGCAAGAGGAGATATTCTGGAAACAGAAATCGAGGGTACAATGGTTAAAATAAGGAGAAAGGAATACAAGGGTTTTTCACAAATCTACCATGGATCATAGGTCTCATAACAGAATTTCAAAAATCAAAGATACTCAAGGAAAACAACTCAATACCCACAAAGAAATAGAAGCTTCTCTGGTTCAACATTTCCAAGGCATAGCAGAGGAGCCTCTCATAGATAGATCACAATTCATCAATGACTTCACAAAGCACATTCCTAAGCTTGTGATAGGAGAAGAGAATTATAATCTTAATAGGCCGGTGAATGAAGAGGAGGTTAGCGAAGTCATCAAAGAGATGCAAAATGGGAAAGCTCCAAGTCCGAATGGTTTCAACATTGACTTCTTCAAAGAATGTTGGGAAATAGTCAAGCAAGATATCCTCGATGTGGTGGAGGACTCAAGGAAAAACAAAACTATTTTGAAGGCACTTAACACCTCTTTCATATCCTTGATTCCAAAGTAGTATAATGCTATGACGCCAGATAGATTTAGACCCATAGCATTATGCAATGTGGTGTACAAAATTATTTCCAAAATAATTGCAAACAGGGTTAAGCCCCTTCTTCCAACTCTCGTGTCTGAGGAGTAAACTGGATATGTGGAAGGCAGGCAAATTCTTAATAACATCATTCAAGCTCACAAGGTGGTTCACTCACTTAAGAGAAACAAGAAGGTAGGTATGATCATACAACTTGACCTAGAGAAGATAAGCTAAGTTGGGCATACATCAGGGAAGTACTAATAGCATATGGCTTTGATCATAACTGGATAAGATGGGTAATGGCCCTTGTAACCACCTCAAGTTTTTCGATCTTGCTAAATGTTTTATCATCCAAAACCTTTAAGCCTTTGAGAGGACTTAGACAAGGAGATCCACTCTCACCCTTCCTCTTTATTCTCATGATGGAAGGACTAGGAAATGCGATCAAATATGCCAAAGTGGAAGGCAAAATCTAGGGTCTAAAACTCACCCTGAATGGGGATGCATTGACCCATCAACAATTTGTGGATGACACCATGCTGTAGGGTACAACCATGGTCAAGGAAGCTAGAGCATTCAAACAAATCCTGAACGACTTTTCTATGGCTGCGGGCACAGAGGTAAGCCTTACCAAATCAAAGATTTTCTTTTTTAACACTGATATTTCTATTCAGAGAAACCTCACTAGAATTCTAGGCTTTCGAAGAGATATGCTGCCCTCCAAATATTTGGGAGTACCTCTAATAGAAAAACCTCTAAGCAAGGAAGTTTGGGAGCCTATTACTAATAAACTCCAGGACAATATCTGGAAATGGACAAACAAGTCTTTGAATTTAACAGGATGGCTATTGCTTTCAAAAGCTATCCTACAAACTATCCCCATATTCATGTTTTCATCCCTTCCAACTCCTAAAGGAGTTGTGCAACACATCAGAAATATCCAAAGAGATTTTCTTTGGGGCAAAGGGGAAGAGAAAAAGAAATGGGCTTTGGTAGCCTCAGAAAAGATCTGTAAACCTAAGACACATGGAGGTTTTGGATTTGATGACCCTGAAACCCTAAACAAAGTTTTGGGGGAAAAATGATGGTGGAGATGGCTAAAATAATTAGTTTCCCCTTGGGCCAAAGTATGGAAACAGAAATATGCATACAATTGGTAAGAAAGGGATTACATAAGAATGTCTAGGCTCATCAAAGGCTCCCACTTTTGGAACAAAGCTTGGGAGAATAGAGCCATTTTTCAGAAACACAGTTTCTGGGAAATTAGAGGTCCAAACCTTGCTTGGTTTTGGGAAGATAATTGGCAACATGAACCTAAACTGTTAAGAAAAGAATTTTCCAATCTCAAGAATGATACTGACGACAAAGGGTTACTCATGGTAAATGACTTCTAGGATTAGGATAAAAGCGATGGAAAATGGAGAATATGGAAGAACTTGGTATATAGTGATGTCTCCCCATTGAAGGCCCAGGCAGAAGCTCTTACAGTCATCTTGGAATAGAGAAAGATTCTGACATCAACATCTTCAGACCAACTAAGATGGGGTAAAACAATGAAGGAAACTTTAACCTCAAAGAGGCCAAGTGAATAGACCTTGGGCTTGACTTTCCAAACCCTGATAAGGTATGGAAGGATCTATGACAGAACCAAAACTGGATGAAAATCAAACTATTCATGTGGTTAGTGCAACATAGAAAAATTTTGACTTGGGAAAACCTTAAGAAAAGAGGGGTAGTCGGTCCATCTAGATGCCAACTATGTGAATTACAAGAAGAAACTATGGAACACCTTCTCAAACTCTACCCATTCACCTCCACCTTGTGGAATTGGGTGGCTTCAATCTTCAAACAAACAGACAGGGACATTGACAGCATCACTGGTAGTTTGAGGAATTGGAGGAAAAATTTCTTTGAAAATGAAATAATCAACAAATCTTATGCTTTGGTTCCAGGCTTTCTAATTTGGGATGTCTAGAAATAATGCAACAACCAAATCTCAAGAATTGGTTCATCCAAAAGCATCATGGCTCAGATTATAAGACAGCTCAAAGAGACTATAAGAACCCTCATAAAAAACCCCCCTGAGAACCAACCTCAAGATCAGGATGTGCAAATAATTCTTCATTTGGGCCTTTGGGGGATTTTCCCCTAGGGCATAAACAAGACTGTATGTCACATGACAACTGATAAGAACCTCTGGCAACTTCCCCCTTATGGTTTTATGAAATGCAATATAGATGGAGCCTCAAAAGGAAACCCTGGTATGGTTGGTTATGGAGGAGTCATAAGAGATGATAAGGGTTTCATAAAAACTACCTTTCACAGTTATTTGGGGAAGGCCACTAATAATATGGAAGAGCTCATGGCCCTTGAGCAATGCCCCTTAAGCAATGCCTAAAAATCTTGAGGGACTCAAAGTTACATAATACCATAATTGAAGCTGATTTCGAATTGATACTTAATTCGGTCAAGAAAATTTGCAATGGCTCAGCACCAGACAAAGTGTCGAGACACTGGCGGTTATTGCAAGTCTATCAACGTATTCCATCCCACCTGCAAACCATGAGAACCCTTAGTTTTATCATGTGTACCAAACAACCAAAAGATTAGCGGATATTTTGGCAAAAGATGGTGTATTTTGTTCCAAGAGCAATAAAATATATGACTGGATAAGGACTCCCCAAGGATGATTGTGGGAAGAATGTCACAGACAGGTGACCTTAGACAGGAAGTTCTATCAGAGCAGGGGAAATAAGTAGAATGAAGAATGATGAAAACAGAGGAATTTTGGTCTACACAGGGAAGCAGTTGATGGTAAAGTGTGAGCAGGATGTCAGGAACCCAACTAAAGTCTACCTTTGGTTTTTGGGCGGGAAAATGCACCCGAAACTCTATAAACCTGTGGTTCTCACATGGGAAACTACATACAGGACAAGTCTTCATATGGACCCAAAATACATTAAATATGTCCTTTTAATAAGTTGTGTCGTGGGCTTAGTTAAAGTGTTGGCAGGATGGCGAAATCAAAGTAATCCTATGAATTTCACGTGGTGAAAAGCAAGACTGTTAACATTCCAAATGAAGTTGAAATTTACTTAGGCAGTGTCTTTATTAGGCTTCGGGTCCGAAAGAGTAGTTAAGTTCTGTACTAGTTGCACAGTCCTTTCGGGATCGCTTGCATCCGGTGGATTTCAGACAGTTAACTTGCTTGTGGGTTATCTCCCAGGTGGACCCGAAATAGATTGCAGAGTTGGTTCATTCTTCTTATCGAGTCCGATTAAAAGGTTAAAGAGTAAGCATGAAGGCTACCCGAAATCACCTCTCGACCGTTAGATATTTGGAGGCAGATTGCACGGTCTTCGAGAGTGCTTGTTCTACGAAGGTTACTTTGTAATTTTTTTGTGGCCCCTCGGCCTGGTTTGTGAGTCTTCGGCTTGGTAACAAAGGTTTTGTGTGGCTCGACAATTTTGTGGGCCACAGCTCATTTGGTTATTATGTACATTATGTAATTTTTTTATATATATAGTTCAATAGAAGGACCTACTCTCACTTGATAAAAAAAAAGATGTATTATGTCTTATAATACGAGTGGTTAAAATTATATTGTAAATGAGTTAAAAGAAAAAGGAGAAAGGATACTGCACATTCATGTGAAAATGTATGTTTAAAAGCTCAACCACATGTATCCTCATTCTTTGATTTCATTCCATATTCTTAAAATTCATTGGTTTTGATCCCATCCTCCCATGGTCACTTACATTATCTTTTTGTTAAACAATTTCTACACCTTACTAATATTAATATGAACACAATATTATTTAATTGTGTTCCCTCCACTTACCTCTTTCTTCAATCTTATTATCTGTGTTTTACGTATTCGCAAATGCATTGACGAACAATTAATAAACCATTTGACCGAAAATTAAACAAAACAATTATAAGGTTAACATAGTAAACAAAATTAGTTAATTTATTTTTAATATTTTATTTTTATTTATTTTCATTGTGATTGGTTGAGTGGGTTTCCCTCTTATTGTATAATGATGAAGTTGCCCCTTGATCATACCCGCCTCATGTTTTTGGTGCATAAGGTACACTTGTTTCTTTACAAATGGTAGACATTAATGGTTGGCCTAAGCAGTGTCATCAACCTCATATGCCAGAATAGTCTTTTTCTTACCCTAGTTTTCATTTTCCTCACTTCCTCGTACACCTAAACACCTTGAATGATTATGAAATGAATTAACTTTCTTTGTACATTCAACAGTTTTTCCCTACCCCACAATTTATAGTGGAGAACACCACTATATATGTAATTCTCCATTACATTTATTAATATGATTTATTAATGCCTTTTTAGTCATCTAATTGTTTAGGTTATGGATGGTTTATTGATTGGATATTGATTCATATTATTTTGAGTTTGACCATATATTATTTTTACCAATTTCTCATGTATAATTTACAAAATCAATTATATATGTTTTCAATGATTAAACTAAGTGGCAGGGAACGCTAGCTATATGGCCTTGTTTAATTGCTTGAGATGTTGACATAAACATTTCATGACGTTTTCTAAAATAAGAAAAAATTATATATAGATGAATATTTTTATAATATAAATTTATAATTTAATATTATTACTATACTTCTGAATAAAGGAGATGAAATGTCAAAA
>APFE031738190.1:40280-83206 GCA_000404065.3 Pinus taeda | reverse complement strand
AACAAGTTGTTAAAATAATAAAATATAGTTTGTTAATGCTTGCATGCATGTGACAACTATTATTTTAGATAACTGAGGATTCACTCATGGATAACTGTTGCATGTTAGTTCTGTCAGAGTCCCAGTTGAGATTAGATGTGGGACAATGTACTATTAGATGCTTAACTATTTCTAGTAAGTAGTTTTTTCATGGTTGAGGAACTAGTGTCCTCAAGGATTACGTAGTTGGACCATTGGTTATTTTGGTATGTTTGGAATTGATAACATATGATTTTGCTATTATTTCCTAAGAAAACTACGTAAGGACCATAGGTAAAGCCTATATAAACAGGGCTTGGTTGGTTCATGAGATATATCCTCATATCTTCATAGTTCATTGAGAACTGAATAGCTTGAGAGCAAATTATTTTTCTATTGTGAAGAGGATTTCCACTTGATTGATAATACATGGTTGGGGTTTTATGCTGATGCTTTCCCCTGGATATATATTGTGTTATGTGTGATTATTTCTCTTGATCAGTTATGCATGTTTCTACTTGATGTTGCTCATGAATTCGATTATGCTTCCGCTTAATGTTTAGTAGAAGTAGAACAAGTATTATGCTTTAGGACATTGCATATATCGGCTTGTTCTACAGGTGAAATTTCTACAAAATGCAATACAGATAGAGAGTTTTTGAGTAGTGCATTTTCCTAGATACATATTGTGTTATGTGCCATTGATTTATATTCTTCTTGTTCATATTGTTTTCATCGATCTATTGGCTTCCGCTGGTTGAAAGTAGAAGTAGATTCTTGTCTTATGCTTTAGTACATTGATAGAGCTTGTGAATCTACATGATTTTCTACATGGTATCAGAGCTGAGAATAGTATACTAGAGGAGATTTCAAAGTTTTAAGTTCAAAGTTATAGGTGAAAGTCAAATTTTCATTTCAAACTTCAGAATCGACAGATGGTGTTGTACAATTTGCGGCTGGAGTATACCTTGGAAGGCAACTCAAATTTTATAGCCTGGAGGGACAAAATGGAGGCTGTGCTAGAGGATAATGGTTTGAAACAATTTGTTGATCAAGAAATTCCTAAGCTAGTAGTATCAAATGAAAAAAATTTGGACGAATGAAAGAAGTGTGTGGCGAAGGCGAGGCGGATAATCCTTGAGGGAGTTCGAGAACATTGTCTCGAGTCTCCATGGAAAGGAAACTTTGTATGCTTTGTGGAAAGCATTGATAGATTTGTATCAAAACAACAATGACTAAAGGAAATTGGCATTGAAGGACAAACTTCAAAAAATCAAAATGGAGAAAGGCAAGACTATTCCAAAATACTTGACCAAGTTCACTCAGTGTCGTGATGAACTTGGAATTGTTGGAATCACAGTTACCGATGATAATATGGTGAGTATTTCTCTTCTAGGACTCCCAAAGAGTTGGCATAGTTATTAGGAATTTGTCAATGGTCGGGAGAAGCTTCCGGATTGGGCAAAATTGTAGTTGGATTTGATGTTGGAGGAGATTAGGAGGAACACCAGGGATGACTCTTTGTCAAAGACTAATGATGAAGAGAACTGTGCCTTAGTGATTAAGGTGAAGAAGGGGAAAGGGAAAGCTTCCCATTCAAATCTGGATTCTCATCATGGGGGTAGGAAGAAAGACATGATGAAAGTTAAGTGTTTTCATTGTCATGAGTTGGGCCATTTTGCTACAAATTTCCCACTCAAGAAGTCCAAGAAGAAGTCCTCAGGAGGAGCGGTGGGTGAGGCTTTGGCCTCTCAATTCGAATTGGAATTTTCCCTCATTTCATGTATGGTGTCATTAATGATGGGAAGTGTATGGTACTTAGACATTGGAGCTTCATTCCATATGACTGGTGACAAGGAGTTATTCAGTGACCTTGAGGAGAAATATCTCTAGATGCATATCGAGATGGGTGACGACGGGAAGTATAGTGCTATTGGATTGGGCATGATTAATTTTCAAAGGAAGCGTGGGGCTCCAATCACCTTGAATAATGTTATGTACGTGCATGAGATGAAGAAGAACTTGGTATCTATTGCCATTCTTGAGAATAGGGGCTATGATGTGATCTTATCGAAAGGAAAGGCATTCCTTTGACACATAGCCATAGGTCAAGTAAAGAAGATAGGGATGTGGGTGAAGAATCTCTATCAGCTAGAGGTAGAGGACTGTGATGTTTTGAGCACAAAATAAGAAAGGGTGCAGAGCTGATACGTTGGTGAGTTGTGGCACAGGCGATTGGGCCACTTGCAACAGATATCTACCGCTCTTCCCAAAGGTATGCTTGAGCAAGTTGATACATGAAAGGGTTGTACTTTCGGAAAATACACCAAGTCTTCCTTTCACAACATATACAGTCGAGCAGAGGCTATTCTAGAGCGAGTCCATTCATATGTGTGTGTACAATTCTTGATGACATCCACGACCAAACACATGTATTATGTTATATTTGTTGATGACTTTTCTCGAGAATGTTGGATATTTTTCATGCAGAAAAAGGATCAAACCTTCACAAAGTTTTGTGAGTTCAAAGCATTGGTGGAGAAAGAGTTAGGCAAGAAGGTTAAATCTCTACAGAGTGATAACAGTGGTGAGTATGTCTCAAACAAGTTTAAGAACTTATGTGCAGCGGAAGGGATTAAAAGAGAGTTGATGACACCCCATAACCCTCATTAGAATGGGGTGGCCAAGCAGAAGAACATAAGCATAGTAGGGGCAACGAGGGAGATGTTGCATGATCAGGGTCTACCACTACACTTGTGGGCTAAGATATGCAACACAATGGTTTATGTTTAGAACCCTATCCCACATTAGATACTTGGGATGAAGACACCAGAGGAGGCTTATTCTGATAGGAGTCTAGATGTTGGTCACTTCAGGATTTTTGGGTGATTGGTATATTGCCATGTGACCAAATATGCACAGAAGAAGCTTGAGTCAACAACATAGTTGGGGATATTTGTGGGGTACACTGATACACCTCAAAACTATCGGGTGTACTTGTCAAGTAGCAGGATGAAAGTGATTCACAGGGATGTTAGATTCGATGAGGAGAAGGCCATGCAAGTTTCCCTTGAGAAGGAGCTTGAGCTACATGCAGTTGAGGAGATTTTAGCTCCTAAGGTTGAGGAGCCTCAGATTGATGTGGAGCAACCACATGCCGAGGTTCCAAGAGTGGAGACATCCACTCAGGTAGAGTCTTCTAGAGAAGGAAGAAAGCGCACTAGAGAGGTTGATAGTTTGTTGGATGAAGATGCACAAGAGAATGTGGGAGCACCCACTTCTCAACGCAGATAGAGGAGGTCACTTGAGAGGTACATTGGATACATGGATTTTATGGCAGAATATGTTTTGACAAATCCATCTTCCTTTAGGGAAGCAGTGCAACAGTCGGTTTGGGTTGATGCCATGGTGGAGTAGGATTCCATAGTTCGTAACAATGTTTGTGATGTGGTCCCCTGACAGAAGGATAAGTCAGTGGTGAGTTCCTATTGGATTTAAAAGCTAAAGTAAGCTACAGATGGTAGTGTGAATAAACATAAGGCTAGATTTGTGGCCCATGGATTTTCACAAGTAGAGGGGATTGACTATGTTGAGACTTTTTTTCCTGTTGCAAGGTACTCATTGATAAGATCTATATTGGCACTATCATCGCAGATGGGCTGGAAGATACATCCGATGGATGTAAAGACATCCTTCCTTGATGGCATGATTAAGGAAGAGGTGTACATAGAGTAGCCTGAAGGTTTTGAGACCTTTGACCGTGAGTCGCATGTGTGCTAGCTCAAGAGAGCATTGTATGGGCTGAAGCAAGTACACCGTGCTTGGTACACCAGGATAGATAGCTACTCCATCGGGTTAGGTTTCATGAAGAGTGAAGTGAATGTGAACTTGTACCACATAGTGGTTGAAGGTAAATTGTTGATCATTGTACTTTATGTTGATGATGTCATACTGGCAGGTGATGATCAGCTGATCAAGTCTTGCAAGGAGGAACTTGCAAGAGA
Organism: Pinus taeda; assembly: GCA_000404065.3. Classification (NCBI taxonomy): domain Eukaryota; kingdom Viridiplantae; phylum Streptophyta; class Pinopsida; order Pinales; family Pinaceae; genus Pinus; species Pinus taeda. The sequence continues at coordinate 79,184 of APFE031738190.1, read as the reverse complement.
GTTTGAGATGGAGGGCATGGGGCTCATGCTTTAATTTCTTGGCATGGAGGTATGGTATGGTGATGGGGAGTTGTTTGTGTCTCAGGCAAGTATGCCAACGAGATACTTAGGAGATTCCACATGGAGAGCAACAAATCCATGGAGACTCCTCTAATAGGTAATTGGAGAAAGGAGGATGCTACTTCAGGGATAGTGGAAGCTCCTGTTTACAAGAAGCTTTTGGGTTCACTCATGTACTTGGTGAACACACAAACAAATATGTGCTATGAAGTTAGCCAACTTAGTAAAGTGATGGTTAGCCCTACCAAGTTGTATCGGAAGGAGGAAAATCATGTGTTGAGATACCTCAGGGGAACTTCTCAGTATGGATTATGGTACAGATGGATAGAGGGAGTGAAGCTTAAAGGGTTCACCAATGCAGATTGGGAAAGGAGTCCATCCGACTAGAAGAGAACATCGGGAGGGATCTTCAATTTTGAGTCAGTGACAATTTCCTGGTATAGTAGGAAACATAGATCGGTTGCACTCATTTCGGCAGAGGTAGAGTACATGGATGCAAGTCAAGTAGCATGTGAGGCCATCTAGATGAGGAAGATGCTGGCTGGTCTATTTGGTTAGCGTATGGATATGCTAGTGATTTACAATGATAATCATATTTGTATCAAACTCTCTGAAAATCCAGTTTTTCATGATAGGTCTAAGCACATTGATATCTGATATCATCATCTCTGAGATTGTGTATTGAGTTGGATTATGTTATTAGAGTACATTCCCACGAAGAAGCAAGATGTTGACATTTTGAGAAAGGCATTGTCAAGATGTAAATTGAAGTTTCACAAAGACATGGTCGGGGTAGCTGATAATCCCTTTCTTGTTGAGAGGGAGTGTTGAGAAACAGTAACAAGAGATTCTAGTTTAAATTTGTCCTTGAATTTAAGCTGTGAATTAAAGTTGAATTATGTTCTCATAACAACTTGTAAATAAATAATTAAGTTTAATTAACTTAATTATCTTATGAATTTCGAGTTGGAAGTATTTCTGAAGTCATGTATATGTTCGCCCTAAGTTTTAGGGGTCCAAAATGAGTTTAATTCTAAGTTGTAATTATATAACTCAATTTGTTGAGTTATGTTCAGTTAAATTAATTCCAAACTGTTTGAGGAACTAATATAGAGTTAACAATCATTTGGTGCACTAGTGCATCCACAAGTGTCACTCTAGTTAACTGAATATTCCCTTATTAGAAACTCATGCATGTTGATTATGAGGAAGACCCAGTTGAGACGAGAGTATAGGGACAATGTACTATCAATTGTATGATTTACTGACTTTGATAGATCATGCATGAAATTAGGAAGTCAACCTAGAATGGATTGCATAATTTTGGAAGTAATGGATTCCCATTAATATGGTCTATTCAACCATAGGAATTGCGCAAGGAAATAGGGGATTAGAGGGTAGGAGAATTGGTGAAGTGTTGGCTAAGATCTTGCTTGTGAGATGAGAGAGTTGAGCATAATTGTGCGAAATTGTTCTAGTGAGAAGAAGCTTTGTATATTCACTAATATTTATAATAAAGGCAATACAGATAGCAGGGTTTTGAGTAGTGGCTTTCCCCAGATACATCTTGTGTTATGTGCCATTGATTTATCTTCTTCTTGTTCATATTGTTTTCATCGATATGTTGGCTTCTATTGGTTGAAAGTAGAAGTAGATTCTTGTCCTATGCTTTAGTACATTGCATGAGCTTGTGAATCTACAAGATTTTCTACATAGCCATTGGTTAAAAATCCATGTAATTAAAGTTAATAAATTGAAAATAAAACCAAGGTCATGGGACATGTATTCCAAGTTGAATGTCGGGAAAAACATCCTAGTGGGTGTTCATTTGGTTTATTATGTCTATGGGGAGATTGGAAAAGTCTTTGGAAAGGAAAGAGACATTAATTGGCATTTTATTTATGAAAATAAAGGAAATTGGGAGAAAAGGAAGGTGACAGGTCACAGGTTACGTGTGAGGAGGAAAATGATGGAAATTGAAGAAATTAGAAGCCTCATTAATAAAAAGGCTTATGAGGACTAGTTCACAACTTTTTGTCATTTTTAGCTTGGTGCAATCTATACTCTCTCTATTCTCTCATACTCTTGCACACTTAGAGTATATTTGGAGCACTCTAGAATTGGAGAAAGGAAGGCAAAGGAATGACAAGAAATAAAATGGAAGCAAAGATCAAGCAAGGGCAAGTTGGATCAAGCGGTTGCAATGAGATTACTTACAGGTATTGAGTTGCATGTATGATTTCCTTTCTAGTTTTGGTATGCAGGTTATATGCATGTGTGTATTTTGTTCTATTGTTGTCATTGGAATGGGTTTTTCTAGGTGTGACAATGGTTTTCATACTTGCCTTTCCACTTTTTTAGATAGACATGGTGTGATGGGTTTCTTTTTGCTTGGTTGAGTTGTATTGCTGGATGGTTTTGAAACTGAGTGGGGTGGTCTTAATAAAATTCCCAAAGGCCTAGAAATCCCTAGACTGGTAAAGGTGGGATATGCGGTAAAGCCTGAGGGTGGAGATAGGAAATTCCTCGTAGTTTAGGTGGAGAGATCTAGAGACATCCATGCCTGTTTAGGGCCTAGTGATCCCTAGACTGGTAATGGTGGGATTGTGGTAAAGCCTATAGTGTATGTTTATTGTTTAGGCCTAGGAATCTCCTAGTGGGATATACGGTAAATATTAGTTGTATAGATGAGGGTTTGGGCCTAGGAATCCTTGATCGATATATTGCGGGATTGTAGTAAATCCACTCAGAAGCCTTAGTTTCTTTGTTATGAGTCCCACATTCATGCTTGGAATATGGCACGAGGATGATTGGCTGAAAGCAAGATTTGGTTCAACCTAATCTATGGTCGGGTGGTACGTGGAAGTCTCTGAATTGGTTGAATTTGCATATGTTAATAATATATATTTTCCTCTTATGTATTATGTATAAATGTAATTGTTATTATGTGGCTTTAATGGATACTCTATCATTGATATTTATCTAGTTATATGTTGGTTATAAGCATGGTTTATGATATACTTGAGTTATGGCTCTCATCATGTTTTGGTTAGTATATGAAATGTTAATGAGTGAATGAGATAATATATGATAATGAAACTATTGTGAGAGGGAATCTGACCTTCTTGACGAATCTTAGATAAGTATGAGGCCCCTATGTTCAGATGTGCTTTTATGACCTATAAATTACATGTTCATGATGTGTTTGATGGAATGTCGGTCATGGTTAGGATGAGTGAGGTCATTTCCTTGTTCAAGTTTTTTTTATTCTTTTTATTTATAACTTATGAGTGTTTCATCAAGTTTTGGGTAGAGGCCTGGGTCCTAGCCCTGAAAAAGTGGCTTAAATTTCGCTGTCACTAGCATAGAACTAGCTAAAAAAGTCTGCACTCACATGGAGGCCTTATTATGGGAGCGACTGGAAGGTTACAGTTGCATGGAGGGTTTTTCATGGGAGTGACTACGGGTTTAGTTAAATTAAAAGGCAAGTTAACTTATGGTTTGAGCACCTGGAGTGATTGGTTAGCCTTTAGGGGTCCTGTAGCTCTCGAGGAAGGCCAGTTTGGGTTTGGTTTGTCGATTCCATTTCGTTAACTTTACTTAGGGGGTTGAATCACATCATAGTAGCTCTTCATCACACATTTACTCTGGAAGATCGATTAGCTTGGGTAAGTGTGGTAGGAGGGTATTATAGAGTGAGTTCTGTTCTCTTTGGGTGACGTCTAGTTTCCATTCTCTTTGGGTGATATTTGATCCCACAGAGTGGTATTAGAGAATGGTTCACCCCTTGGACTAGATGGGCAGAATGTGTTTATCAGGTTATATATGTGTTTGATGTGTATGCATGGTGATGGTCATTTTTGCAGTTGTGTGGTCATGTAGAAGTTGAAGGTGTTGTTTTTAGGATGTGTTTATCATGAATTCATGTTGGTTATATATGCATTTGTTATGCATGTTAGTGTTTATATGTTGTTATGCATTCATCATGTCCAGTTGGTGTTATAGTTTGTGATATCATGAATGGTAATTGGATGATGATTGAGATGATGTCTATATATTGTTATGATTATGATTATATATGTATTGTGCTAATCTGGTTGAACTTGCAGACGAGATATCAAACCCTGAACTATACTGAGGTATGTTGGTTATGTTTATATATTGGTTTAGCTGACATTGTATGCTTGTAGGAAGAGGAAGAAGATCAAAGATGACTAGAAAAATGGTGGATTACAGTTCATGATATTCTCCCTATAGATTAGATGAGCAACATGGTGGTGGGTACTCTCCTGACATAACATACACATCAAGAAGTTTGAAGGAAGAAATAATAAGTTTCAAAGAAGATAATGACATGATCATTATGATGAGCCCCAATATTGCAACAAGAATGTTGCTGCTCCTAAGGCTACCATCTTAAATTATCAACTCGGGGTTCATAAAAACTTAAGAGGTGTCGACATTGTATGTGCAACATGCAATGTGTCCTTATTTTGTTGATCTAATGAAGTGAATGTCATAAAATATAACCTAAACTAGTTGTAGAAATAAACCATGCTACTCTAATTGCAAATAAATAAAATTAATTATTCTACTTTCAAAATAGAAATAATTAATCTAATTTCAAATTTATTGGAAAGAAGAAAGTTAATCTACAACACATAACTAGGAAATTCAAAAACTAAGTCTACTTCACTTGCATTGAAGAGTTTGAAATGTGAAAATTGCTCTAACTATATTTGTTGTTTTGTGCTTGCAGTGGAGGAAGGAGGGGTTTAGAGTGGTCCTTATGTCTCCCTAATCATGGATTTAGAGCCCAGGGATCATTATTCATCTAGACTAAGTCAAAATTATAGTGGGGGATCAAAACTGGTGAAGGAAAGTGATGCTACAGGTTTGCTACAAGAAGCTTGTAATGCTACAAGAGCGATAATCTTGCTAAATGCCCAATTAAATCAAATTCAAATGGGATTATTTTTTTTTTAGTAGGATGGAATCACTCTAAAATACCCCTATTAACAAGTACTAAAAAATAGTAGAAATTTACTATAAAAACTGGAAATTGAAGAACTAGTGAGCTAGTTAACTTATCAAATTCATAACTTAATAAAGTGAAATTAAATGGGGTATATTTTGTTATTAACTTGAATGTTTTTATGACCTAATCCAAGTGGCATAAACTCAAATGAAGCTCATCAACACGTTCTAAGAAATATCATAAAATTACTACTATTTTACTACAAGGGACTTCCAGAAATTCTAGATTTGTAAACTAGTAAATCAATCCAAGTAGCTCAATGATGAAGATGACTTTTCAAAGTTTTTATAAGGATGAATAATGCTTATGAATCTGTAAATAACCTTCAAAGCAAATTACTTCAATCATTTAACCCAATCCTACAAAAAAAGAATCATCAATACTAAATGCAGAAATAGGAGAAATAAGAATAAGACATGCATGTGAATAAGAAGTTAAAAGAAGAAAATCAAATTATAAAAAAGGGCTTTGAGGCTCCTAGGATGGCCAATCCAAAGGATAATCATAGTCATATGAAGGATACCAAGCTTTAGAAGCTAAAAATGACACCAAACTTCATTATTTGAATCAATCCAAGTACATCCCTGCTAGAAATGAAAGTGGAGCTGCAAAAATACAATTTTTCTCCCCAAGAAGACAAGAAATACATGCCTCTAGAGGAAAATTCGAATTGATACTTATACAAATTTATGGGGAAGCATTATCCTTTAAAGGAGGATGAGTTCCCCTCCAAAATCCCTCAAATAGTGGATCTGGTTCCCAACACTAGGAATCTGCATTAAATGACAAACAACACATTCTTAGATTTTCTCAATTGTTGGAGTTCTAAAATTTGTAAATGATTTCATGATATTTTTTTCATTCAATATCCAATATCGATCCTCCTGTAGTAGGGAGAAAGTCCCTAGATTATCCCCTCCTCCAAATCTTCATAATCTGTCCAATATTCTCACAGTATCCTTCAAAAATAAATAATATTAGGCATATAATATGCAATCATCTCTAAACCTTCCTAAGAACATATTAAAGAAAAAACAAATTATTAAGTGTAGAGGGAAAGGTTTAATATAGCCTTAAAGTTCCTAAGAAAGGTTAGATGGGCTGTAATTTGTGTCTAATTTACATGCCCATCACATTCAGGCACAAGAGAAACAAGCAGAAGTTAATGCAATTATCCTTCAAAGTTTGTTAGACTTGCGGACATAGGGACCACTTAGGATCAACCATGGACAAGAGGACATGACTAATGGGGCATATGGAAGTAGGTCTCATGGTGGGCATAGGTCAAATAGGGATGAAACAATCATAGATGACATGTTCTTGGATACGTCAGATAGGAGAGGTGACAAACATAGGTTCTATTCTAGTTTAGGTTTCAACAGGTACCATGGTCATCATCGCTATCATCTTATAGGAGGAGTGACAAAGTATATTTTCCAGATGAGTTTACGAAAGCCAAACCACCTACCTTTCATGGGTATTTGAATAAGTTGAAGGATGCAGCAGCATGGTCACTTGGGACGAAGAAGTTCTTTGAGCTGGATGATTACACAAAGAATATGAATTCCATAATAGCTATCTTCACCCTCAAAGGGAAATAAAAAATTTGGTGGGAATATGTGAAGAAGGTTAGAGACATCAGGATAAAGGAGTTGAGTTGGCATGAATTCAAGAGGAATTACAAGAAGAAGTACTTATAAGAAAGGTACTGTGACAGTAAATCCAAGGAATTCTATGAGCTAAAGATGGGATCAATGACAAACAAGGAGTATACCACCAAGTTCTTGGAATTATTGAGGTATGTACCGTATCTTAAGGATGACAAAGCCAAATTTCAGAGATTTGTTAGTGGATTACCATTAATATTTGAATATTTGATTGAGTATGATGAGTCTTAGGCACTTGAATAAGTCATTGGGAAGTTGAAACATTGTTACAAGTAATCAAGGTGAAAGACAAAATCTCAGCAAGGTTGGAAAGGGAAAGACAAGACTAAAGGTAAATGGCAGTTGAAAAGGACAAGAACCCAGGATGCAAGTAAAAAAGATAATGTTGTACCTTACAAGAAGTTTAATGGACCTTAACCAGGAAAACAACAAAGCATAGGTGATGGTAGGAGACAATTGCAGTGTTGAACATGTGGTAAGGAGCATCGTAAGAAATATTTTCCATAGAATCAGAGTGGTAGACCTTAGATTTACGGTGAACATGAGGTGAAAACAGTTAGGGATGTTGGGCAGAGCATTTCTCAGATCTATGTAGCATTGGATAACATGAAGATGAACCATTAAGAATCCATTATCAAGATGGATGGTAAGCTTTGTGATCAAGTTCTTCCTATTTTCATTGATCCTAGATCTAATTATAGTTATGTTAATCCTGACTTTGTGGATAAGTGTGGTTTGAATAAATAAGTACACACAGAATCTTTGTTAGTGTAGTTGGATACATGTATAAAGAAAAAAGTACATCATTGGATGAGAGCTTGTTCATTTGAGGTGAATGGTATGCCTGCAACAAAAAATTTGAATGTGCTTTCATTAGGATCATAAAATATGCTTCTAGGTATGGATTGGTTGTATCTTCATAGGACTAAGGTGGATTATTATGACAATGCTATTTAGTGCTTGGATGACAATGGGGAATAAAGAATCTTGTAGGGTAAGAAAAAGAAAACACCAGTCAAAATGGTCACAGGTATGCAAGCAAAGTGCAATCGTAGGAAGGGTGTTTGTTATTTCTAGTGACAAAGGTAAAGATGTTGAGGATGCAAAAGTCTTGAATAGGTACCCAGTTCTACAACAATTTTAGGATGTGTTCCCAACATAGATTTTAGATTTTCTGCCTCACATGGAAGTGGAATTTTATATTGAGTTGGTACCATGGGAAACACCAACATCAAAGGCACCATACAGGATGAGCACTACAAAGTTAGTGGAATTGAAGTTGAAGTTGAAGGAAATGCTTGACGAATGATACATTAGACCATGTGTATCACCTTGGGGTGCACCAGTATTGTCTGTGAAGAAGAAGTATGGTACTCTCAGGTTACGTATTGATTACAGGTAGTTGAATAAGGTAACCTTCAAGAACATGCATCTGTTCTCAAGGTTTGGTGACTTGTTTGATCAGCTTAAGGGAGAAACAATGTTCTTGAAGATTGATTTGAGGTTAGGATTCCATTAGGTACACATTAAAGAAGATGAAATCTATAAGATTTATTTTCGGACCAAGTATGGGCATTATGAGTTTGTTGTAGTTCCTTTTGGTTTGACTAATGCTCCAATTACTTTTATGTGCTTGATGAATAGTGTTTTGCATCCTTACCTAGACAAGTTTGTTATTGTATTGTATTGATTATATATTTATATATTCTAAGAATGAGGAAAAGAATGTTGAACACTTAGCAACGATATTTATATTCCTAAGAGAGCATCGGTTGTATGCCTAGCTTATAAAATTTTGTTTATTTTAGACATAGGTATATTACGTGGGCATGTTTTTTCCAAGGAAGGCATATTAGTGGATACAAAAAATATAAGGGCTATCATGAAATGGGAAACTCCTAGGAATGTGGATGAGGTAAGGTCATTTATGGGGTTAGCAAGTTACTATAGGAGATTCATTACGAATTTCTCGTGGATTTCATATCCTATCACATCATACAGAAAAAAGGGAATAAATTTGAATGGACTGAGGAATGTGCAAAAATTTTTGAGCAGTTGAAACAGCTATTGACAAATGCTCCAGTTCTAAAGATTTCATCTCAGAAAAAAGAGTTTGTGGTGCGTACAAATGCCTGTAAGAAAGGACTTGGTGGAGTCTTGATGCAAGAGGGATAAGTGGTATGTTATGAATCAAGGAAACTAAATGAGCACGAGCAGAACTATGTGACACATGATCTTGAGTTGGAAACAATAATCCATGCTTTGAAGATGTGGAAACATTATCTTCTTGGTAGGTGGTTCATCTTGATGAGTGATCATAGTGGATTAAGATAATTATTTGACCAACTGAATCTAAATTCCATGCAAGCTAGATGGTTGGTGAAGATTAGTGAGTTTGACTTCAAAATCTTGCACATTAAGGGAAATAAAAATAGGGTTGCAGATGCTCTTAGGAGAAGAGTGCAAGTGAATCATATAGCAACCATGAGTTCTTATGAGATAGATTTACAGGATCAGATATTACAAGAAGGACAACAAAATGACATGTATAGGGAGATTAGGCACAGGTTACAGTAGTAGGGTACAAGTGATCGGGATGTGGACTATCATCTTACAGCAGATGGTTTGGTCAGGTTTAGGGATAACATCTATATGTCGGATAACAATGAATTCAAGAAGCTTATATTGAGGGAATTTCATGCTAAGTTGTATTCAAGTCATCCAGGATATTATTATACATTGAAAGTAGTGAAGAAGTTCTACTATTGGTTGAATATGAAGAAGGAAGTAGTAGAGTTCGTGGCCATATGTTTGGATTTTCAACCAATAAAATCAAAATGTAAGCATCCACGTGGTTTATTACAACCAATTCCAATTCTAGAGTGGAAATGGGGGGTCATTTCTATGGATTTCATCAGAGGTTTTCCGAGGACATATGGACAACATGATTCCATCATGGTTGTGGTGAATAGGTTGAAAAAGGTAGCACACTGCATTCCAGTGAAGTCTATGTATTTAGCTAGTGATGTAGAATAGGTTTTCATCAGGGAGATAATGAGATTGCATGGTGTACCAAAGAATATTGTATTAGATGGAGATGCCAAGTTCACTTCTAGATTTGGGAAAGAGTTATTTGTAGGCTTTGGTACAGAGTTTTCCTTCAACACAACTTATCATCCATAGACCGATGCATAGAGAGAGAGGGCCAACAAGATAATGAAGGATATTTGAGGATGTATGTCATACATCAACAACGAAGGTGGGAGGAGTATATTCATTGGTTGAGTTTTCTTACAATAATGGGTATCATAAGTCATTGAGGATGATTTTATTTGAGGAACTGTATGGGCGGAGTTGTAATACTCCTATTAGTTGGAGTGATATAGTGAACAAGGTATTTATAGGGCCCGACATGTTGGAAGACATGGAACATGAAATGCAGGTTATCAATATGAATCTAAAAGAAACATAGAACAGCCAAAAGAGTTATGTAGATCAACATAAGGTGTTTAAGAAGTTTCAACTTGGGGAAAAAGTGTACTTGTGCCTCAAGCCTGAGAATAGCTCATTGAGGATTGAATCATGTGAAAAGCTAGAACTTCGATATTACGAGCCTTTCAAGATCCTGGAGAGGATTGGACCAATGGCCGATTGAATTGCACTACCTCCGACAATGAAAGTCCATGGTGTTTTCCATGTTTCATTTCTTAAAATATATGTAAAGGATGTTAATCATGTTATTGATTAGTCTATATTATAGGTGTAGCTAGAAGGAGAATTCTAGTCGAAACCTCAATGTGTTTTGTAGAGAAATATTCTCATGCTCTGGAACCAAGAAATTGAGTAGGTTAAGTGCAGTGGAAGAACTTTGGGCCCGATTAAGCTACATGGCAAATGGTTGATCAGATGCAGGCTATGTATCCTTCATTGTTTGTCGGTTGAGGAAAATAAGTTTTGGTATATGTATATATGTATAAGGATGTAAATACTGCAATGAGATGTGTTATAAAGATCCAATAAGAAGTATGGTTGTCATGATGTTATGTTTGTCATGTTGGTGTTTCGTTTTAGCAGGTTGTTCATTGTAAATATTGCATCGAGCTAAGTTAGAAAGCTCTATGGGCAGTATGTTTTGGTTTTTAGTGGTTTTATTAGTTATAGGTGTCATTGAACTCTGAGGACGGTATTCCCCTAAGGGGGAGGGGTCTATAACAACCCCAGGTTAAAAATCCATGTAATTAAAGTTAATAAAGGAAAAATAAGGCCAAGGTCAATGGACAAGTATTCCAAGATGAATGTTGGGAAAATCATCCTAGCAGGTGTTCATTTGGTTTATATGGCTAAGGAAATGGAAAAGGATTTGGAAAGGTAAGAGGAATTAATTAGCAATTCATTTATGAAAATAAAGGAAATTAGGAGAAAATGAGGGCGAAAGGTCACTGGCTGCATGTGAGGAGGAAAATGAAGGAAAATAATGGAAATTGAAGAAATTAGAGGCCTCATTAATAAAAAGGCTACTAAGTATCATTTCACAACCTTTTGTCAATGTTAGCTTGGATATATCTCCACTCTCTCTATTCTCTCATACTCTTGCATGCTTAGAGTGTTCTTGGAGCACTCAAGCATTGGAGAAAGGAAGGTAAAGGAATGACAATAAAGCAAAGGGAAGAAAATATCAAGAAAGGAAGAGTTGGATCAAGCGGCTACAATGGGATTACTTGCAGGTATCAAGTTGCATGTATGATTTCCTTGCTAGTTTTGGCATGCATGGTATGTGAATGTATGTATTTGGTTATCTTGTTGTTATTGGCATGGGATTTTCTAGGTGTGACAATGGTTTTAGCCTTGTCTTTCCATTTTTGGATAACCATGGTGTGATGGGATTATTTTTCTTGGTTGAGTTGGATTTCCAATTGGTTTCGAAGCTGAGAGGGGCGGTTTAAGGAAAATTCCCAAAGGCCTAGAAATCCCTAAACCGGTAACGGTGGGATATGTAGTAAAGCATGAGGGTGGAGACAAGAAAATTCCTCATAGTCTAAGTGAATAGATCCATAGGCAACCATGTTTTTTAGGGCCTAGTGATCCCTAGAACAGTAATGGTGGGATTGCAGTAAAGCTTGAGGAAGCCCTAGTTGTTTTATTGTGAGTTCCACATTCATGTTTGGAGTATTGCATGTGGGTGCTTGGATGAAAGAAAGATTTGGTTCATCCAAATCTATGGTTGGGTGGTATGTGGAAGTCCACGAATTGGTTATATTTGCATATGTTAATAATAGCTCTTTTCCTATTGTGTATTATGTGTATATGTACTTGTTATCATGTGGATTTAATGGATGTTATATCATTGATATTTCTCTGGCTATATGTTGGTTATAAACATGGTTTATGACAAACTTGAGTTATGGCTCTCATCATGCTTTGATTAGTAGATGAAATCTTAATGAATGAATGAGATAATAGATGATAATGAAACTATTGTGAGAGGGCATATGAACTTATCAGTGAATCTCAAATAATTATGGGGCCCCTATGTTCATATGTGTTTTATGACTTATACATTACATGTTCATGATGTGTTTGACGGAATTCCTGTCATCGTTAGGATGAGTCAGGTTAGGTCCTTGATAAAGTGCTGCATTAGGGGCATTGTCTTCTTGTTACTTATCACTTCTAAGTGTTTCATGAAGTTATGGGAAAAGGCTTGGATCTTAGCCCTTAAAAAGTGTCTTAAATCGCGCGGTCAGTAGCAACAAATTGGCTGAAAATTCTGCAGTCATATGAAGGCCTTGTTTTTTGAGTGAATATAAGGTTATAGTCACATGGAGGGCTTGTCGTGGGAGTGACTAAGGGTTTAGTTCAGTTAAAAATAAAGTTAACTCAGGGTTTGGGCACCTATAGTGATTGGTTAGCCTCCTGAAGAATGTTATTTTGGTTTTGGTTTATCAATTCTACTTCCTTAATTATACTTGGGTAGTTGAATCACATCATAATAACTCTTCATCACATATTTACCCCAACAAACAAGTTATCTTGGGTAAGTGTGGGGGGAAGGTGTTACATGCAGTCAATTTTTGCATCTGACCAACAGAATTCATGGGTGATGGCAAAAACCCACCTTCATCATTAAATGTTGGGCACAAGTTTGAGAAAAAAATGAACCTGTCAGAAGTAGGTCACGTTTAAAATCAAAAGTCTCAAGGGTACAAGACAAATCTAATGGTGTTGTGATTTCTATGATTTGAGTAGCTGAATTTCAAGTAACTCCCAGGAATGGAGGTATAATGATGTATTTTTCCATGTAATTTCGTTTTTTATGAGATGAATGAAGAGGCTTCCCCACTATTGAAGCAGGGCCCAGAGGTGTAGTCCACACTGGACGAACTCCGATATGAAACATTGTCTGCATTGTATTTATGGTCTCCTTTATGTTTCCTCTTCTTTATGTGTTTACAGACATGGTCTTTACATGCTCTTTCATGCAATTCTGCTAACCATCAATCGAATAAAAAATATTGGATAGTTCCAATAAATCAGATATTTTACATCAACTTTAGTATCACAATAGTCTTCTTGGTCATGTGGATAAAGAGTGTGAATGATAACCAGATATTATAGGTGCAACACGAAGAAGGAAAATGGAGAAAGATAAAGCTTTCTGTCAAGATTTCTATAGGATGGAAGACATGGTAGATAGTTTTTTTTACATATTATGAAAAGAGATTGGTATAGAAGGAAAAGAAAAAGAAAGCCAAATCAAAGGATGATGTTTCAGTGAACCAGGGATTTGAAGGAGAACCTGATGAGGCTCATCAATGGGTAGATTATATGGCCCTTAATGCCACTCTTCAGCTTATTAAAATCAACTTTTCTCACATTTATTTACATATTTTATTATATTTTGCTTAGTGAGAAGGGTAAAGGTGAGATGTTATGTCATGTGGCCTAATGTGCATTAATTATAGGATTTGTAGTAGGTTTGGGCTAACTTAAGTGCAGGAACTCAAAGTAGACAAGAAATAGGGATTTTAGGAGATTGGGTATCCCTCCTTAACTCCTCAATCACTTGAATATTCCTCCACCAGATCTCATCATCTCAGAGTTACAAGCATCAAAGCCCACCGAGTTCATTGGCAACCAAGCCAATGATAGGTGAAGACAATTCAATCGCGAGTTTGGGAGCCAAGCGCCCCTAATTTTAAGGAAGTTGTCGGTAGCTTTAGTTTTATAAATAAAAAGGCATAGGGCCTCATTAGGATTCAACTTTTTATTGTAGCCAAGAGGTAATTTCGAGCTAAGATATTGTGACTGTTACTCTCATGTTATTTTTGACATTTTGATGATAATGAAAACATTTTCTTTGATCCAGCACTATATTGACTCAAAGGGATGAAGCTCTTGGGTTAGGGCCCAACGCTAGCAGTAGAGGTTCCCCTTTTGTACATTTATTGTTAGATTAGAATCATAGATTAGTTGTTGAAGTTATCTCTACTTTGTTTAATTTACAAGTCTTTGAATGATTGGTTGGTTTTGCTTCCATTAGTTGGAGAAATAGATGACTGTTACAGTAGTGAAAGAAAAGACTTCATAAAATCTTGTGATAGTCCTCATCTCCCTCTGGGATCATGGTTTGAGGGCCCCACTCTCACAACCCCAAAAAATGATTTATCTTTTGGTTATTACATAGCTTAAGATTTCTTCTTGAGTATATCATTGTTGATGATTTCTTAGAAGCACTTGCAATCGCCATTTTTGTTTCTTGAGTTTGTTGTAGATTAGAAAGCATTCCATTCCATAGATTTAATCCGTTATCCATCAATAAATCATTTTCTCAAATTCAACTCATATTTTGCACATTTACATAAAATCCTACATGAATGAAGAAAATAATATGTGTTATTGCAGGAGTTATCGATCTCTAGGGAGGAACTCATTCCACCAGCCTCATCTAAGTCTTCTCCACCCCTCACCCAATCCTACCAACCACTAATTTAGATTTCTATTTTGTAACCACCGTGGACAACGACCCATATCAAAGCCAACCATCCTAAAGATTTGGGCTGATCTTTGGGTAGTGTGCACCTTCCCCATACCTTATTCCACCACCATACATCTTCCCAACACTTCCTTTCAACTTCTATATCTTCCTACAACTTTCAACTAATTTTCCTGTAGTAAATCATGACATCCTATAGTAACTACAAGAAATCCTATAGAAACTAAAGGAAACCCTATAACATCCTATTTTAGATTGTTTTGGGCAGAAATGATGATCAAAGCCTAGGTTAGACCTTCGACTTGACCTCTGTAACCCTCAATGCCATTTTGGACCAGTTTTCCCATACCTTCCTCCCCTGCAAAATATCAGCTTGTTTAGCTTAGCATTTACATTTCTAAATTGAAAACCAAAAGACTCTTTTATGCAATATTTAGCTAGTGCATACATACATCAGTCATAGCAATGTTTGGATAATTTCCATGTCTACTAAGTCGAGATAGCTAGATGATATAATGCAAAGTTAAATTAGGTATCTTATCCAAGTAATGTGTGTTAATTTGCTTTCATTTCCTTAAAATAGGCAAGCATTTAATTCCTGCATCAAATATAACTTTACATTCACTGTCAGTAGTCAGTCTCCTTCTAGTCAATAGAATAATGGTTTAAAAATCCCTAGTGGTCTATCGCCCCAGTTGAGAAGTGATAAGAGTATATTGTTGCATCTGTTGTGCATATATCACTGTCACCTCCAAGTTTGTACAAACCTTAGGTTGATAAAGTAAAGTTGGTCACCCTAGGAGTTTCAACATCCTTGCTACAATATTGGGGCTTATCACTTTTTGGCACTGTTGCCAAGAATGTGTCTAGGTAGATGTAATTTCTTCTTTCCTTTATATTTGACATTCAGTAAATAGATGCAATTCCTACTTTCCTTTTGTTTTTCATTCAATAGATAGTTGCAATTTTTTATTTCTTTCCATTCTGCAAGTAGTTCCATTTGAAAAATAGTTGCAATTTCTGATTTCTTTCCATTCTGCAAGTAGTTCCATTCAAAAAATAGTTGCAATTCCTGCTTTCTTTCCATTCTGCAAGTAGTTCTGAAAAAAAATCCTAAAAGGAAAAAACAAATTTCTTTCATTCCTTGTAGGACTAGAGACAACTTAGGAAATTTTTTCCAAATACCCCCACACCATCAAACAACCAAAATTCCTTCTTCTTCAGTTTTTGTGAGCTAAAGGACCCATTAGGAAAACAACGAGAGATCTTTGAAGAGCCTATTGTGGAAGAAGAAGAAGAAACCATTCCACCAACCTAAACCATGGCTAAAAATAGAAATGGGATTGAAAATAGAAATGGAGCTAAAAACAGAATTGAGGGTGATTTTCCCATTAGATAAACTAATGGGGATGCTAGGATGAAAAACATAAGCCCCTATTCCCTTCCTCACTTCCATGGCATAATCTCAGAGGACCCTGATACCTTTTTGTTTGAGTTTGTTGTCATCTACAAAAATTATGATTATATCTTTGATGACCAAAAGTTGAAACCCTTAAGGATGTAACCTGGTGCTGGTTCATGGGTTTACCCAAGGACAACATCACTGATTCACTACCTGGGCTCAAATGCAACAAGCCTTCAACAAAAAGTATAGGGATTATTGTAGGTCCAAAGACACCAAAGAGGAGATATTTAGAATGACCTTGGGACATGATGAATCTTTGGAAGATTATGAGGAAATGTTCTAACTCAGTTACGAAAGGGCTAGATGCAACCTCAATCTTGAATCACTCAAGTTAGTCCTTCTTAGAGGGTGTTGTCACTCATTGCATTGTGGGTTTTAGTTGGTCAAGGTTTCCCAAGAGAAGTGAAGTTTGAAGCAACCTTCCTAGGCCACAAAATATCCCAGAACCAAGTCAGTCCCACTACATTGCATAGTTCTTGCAATGAGCTTTCCAATGGTATATAAAAGTCCCAAAATGGAATTTTGGATCAGAAGATATGGCTTGTTGAAGATCAAGAGTTATGTTGCCATAAAATGAAGGAAAAGAGCTTATCGGAGGGCCCTGGGCATAGCAAGTCAAGCATATCAGTGATGGGCAGACCCCACATATTAGGCACCCCACAATCTCACAATCCTACACCCCACATCATTGCAGTCTTGCACATCGGATTATTGGGCATATTGGCAAGCCCTGAGAGTTCATCATCTTATCAATCATATTAGCCATATCCCACATCCCACAAATCGGTGATCGGTCATAGGAAAACCCCACATCCTGCAGCCTCGTAGTCCTGCATGGCCCCCTCCAATACCTGATGGGCCATCCTTAAGGAATTGCAGGGGGAAATCACTGATGTAGTGTTAAATTTTCAGGGATGGTTGATTTCATTTGACAAAGGAATCCAAAGAAAAAACCAAGGGTAGGCAGACCCCCTTTCTCTCTCCTCCAAGCGGCCACGTGGTAGGATATTAAGGCTCCCGCATATCGGGCACGCTATGGTCCCACAATATCGATGATCGATGATTCTGAATAGGACCAGGGTTAAGAAGACCACGATATGTGGGGGAAGCACTGATGAAGTGCTAAATTGCTGAGAAAGGCTGATGAACTTTAACGAAGAAAATTGATGCAAAACAAAGTTTAGGCCACCCCCTTATCTCTCCTCCATATGGTATCGACGCACTAGCATATCGACGAAGTCCCAAATATTGGCGATCTGTAGGGTTTTTCTTCCAAGATCGTGTGGGGGCCGATTCTACGATACAATGTAAAGGTTTTGAGAAAGGCCGAAATTCATTTACAAAGGAAAAGCATGGTAAAACAAAGGTCAGGTCGGACCCTTCTCTCTCCTCCAAATGGCGGTACAGTAGTACGACATATTGGTGATGGGAAATCCCACATCCTGCAATCCCACATTATCGCCGATCGCAGGAACAGAGGGGCTACCTCCCCAAAAACCTTACAGGATTGCGATTTTGAGATTTAGTATAAGATCGATGGGGAAGGCCGAAATTATTTAACAAAGGAAAAGCGCATTCAATGTTGGGATGAGGGATTCTGAGTAACAAAGAAAAAGGCCCCCAGATGCAATGTTTCATAGGTTCTATTTGATAAATATTTGCATTCAGATTTCAGCCGATGCAGTAAAAAGGCATCACTAAGGATGATTCAAGTTCTAAAAGGAAAATTCCCCTGCACATCTGTTGATAGCCTTAATGCCCAAAGGCCTAAGCCCCTGGTTCAAGCCCCTATTCATATGAGGAAATTCACACAAGGGGCTATAACAAAGGGGAGCTAAGGGGGAAATCAAAAAGTGCCCATTTCGCCTATTTTGGAGGTAAAAATCCCACAACTGAGAGACTTCGTTGTTACACTACATCAAGGCACCAATAGTGTAGGACAGAGGTTTAAAGGGTGTGATGGGTTGGCAACTATGGTTTTAAGAAGAACAAGTGGTGCATTAAAAGCATGGGATGGGCTGATCCAGAAGAAGCCGACTATAACATGGATCTAGGAGCCAACATTGAATGAAATAAAGGAAGAAAAGATAGAGGTTGGTGAAGCAATGTAGGAAACCTTGCCTTAAGTAGAAAAGCTCCTACAATAGAGATATCACAGGATGGGAAAGGAGATCTTTGTGTATTTTGCATCCTATAGTTATTTATTTGTTGTACTATAGCATGCCTCCTATCCTGAGGCATTTAATTCTGTAATATTTTGGGCCACAGAGCCATTTATGACTGAGACACCTAGTCAACTTGATAGCGGAGTCTAGACTAGAGATATTTGGATGTAATGAATGTTCTTGCTCCCCTCTCCAGATAAATAAGGGAAAGAAAGACTTAGAAAAGGTTCAGAAATTCTAAAGAAAACTCTACATGTAATTTTCAGACTGTATCTCTTTGTAACACAAATTTTTCATAATATCAAGGGAATGGTGGTGATTCCCTCTTCAAGAATTACAGTATGTTTTCCCTTTGTTGAAACCCATTTTGTGTTCATAATTCTTCTTTGCATTCATGCAATTATAGCAGTTAGAAATATTTCAAGCTTCCTCATAGATTTACTTGTATTGATATGTGGATGAAAGTGCTTGTAGTTATATCACATATTCACTTGTCTCAATACTGTTGATGCATATACATGTGTGGAATATTGAAATCATATCATTAAATCTACAACACACAAATCATAGCATTCAACCCCTCCTTTATCCATTATTTCTGCTTGTAACTCAAATAACTATAGGAATCCTTAATGCCTCAAGCTCTATGCATTAAGTGTAGAAGTCTTGAAGCCTTATGCTATATGTGATGAGTTTCTCCTTCTCTTTGTCCTCTCTCATCTACTCTGCAAAAGATTATTAAGCTGTAAGCCATTGGACTACTCGGTCTCCACTATTTTTATGCATATTTTTTATATTTGAATCTGTGAAGAAGTACTAGAAATTCATGTCTTATTTATTTAGATAAATGAACCAACCCATTTCCTATATATATGTATCTATAGAACATAAGTGATGTCTCCAGTTTCTTGTAAATCATTTGAGAGAGACCAATCTAGATGTGCCCAGACACTAGTCTTGTAAGCAATCTGAGTCTATCTTTGATAGCGATGGGATCTTATTGGAGGATTTCCCCCCTGGGATACGACAATATGAACACTCTTTGTATAGGTGAGAAAAGTTTGTTCTGATTGCATTCGCATCACCTTGGCGACTCCACACCCCACTCATTATCATTTATCACCTTGGATTTTAAAAGGCCTCATAATGGCTCAGATACATCCTAGCAGAAAGCCCCATTTGTATCTGGCCCAGAAAAGTTAATTTCCAAAAAATTATGGAAAGATAAAAATCTTCGACTGTGCTACCATCTCACTAGCCTTTGAAGTTTCCTCATCCAGTTCACAGCTTGTTGTTGCTCATTATTCAGGACTTACTCCTAAGGCCCTAATATACCCTCCTTCCCCTCCAACCCTTGTGGTCTTAACCCTAGTTCCTCAAGAAAATTTTAATCCCCCTCCACTAATCCAGATGGATTTTCTAGGCTTTTTTCTATATAAGTATGCACCTCTTGATCTACCTCAACCCTTAAGTGTCATACCCCAAGATTACCTTATGATTCTTCCTAGATTCAATCCGGAAGATGAAAACATAACACAGAGACACATAGAAACCTTTTGTTCCTTTGCTGAGAACCTAAATGTGGAACAACTAGATGTGGTCATGAAAATTTTTGTACAAAGTCTTGATGGAGAAGCCAGAAAGTGGTTCAAAGGCCTACCAAATGCCTCCATTGCTACCTGGGAGGAGCTGGAAAATGCTTTCACCCAAAAATGGGGAGAAAAGAGGAATCATGATTACCTCCTCACTGATTTTATTGCCATAAGTAAAAGACCGAAGGAGGATACTTCAAAATTTATCAAAAGATTCAAGAAGCAGTACAATAACCTGCCAACTGACATAAAGCCTCCTCTAGTTGCAACTCGTGTTGTTTTCTTGGGTGCCTTTGAGTATGATGTTGGTTTTACCCTAATAGAAAGGAAGTCTCTCACTTTGGACCAACTTTAGATCGATGCTCTCGAAGTAGAAGCAAATCTGGCCTCGGCAAGGAAGTCAATGGTAAAGTAAGAACCTACTAAACCCAAAAGAGGGAAAGAATGGGCATCCTCCTCTGGTCAAGATAGAGAATCATCAAACCCAAAGTGGGACGATCTGGACAAACTCATCAGGAGTTTATCACAAAATGTTGGAAAGCTTGAAATTGAGAACAAGAACCTCTCTCAACATAATGCTCAAGTCAACAACCGAGGCTATAACCCGCAAATAGAAGGCCTCCACTGCAACTACTTCCATGGGAAAGAATGGAACAAATTGATCAGATGCCTCATCCCTTATACTCAGAAGATGGTATTGACAAACAATTGTCGGATACACAGGAGATGTAGGGAAATATATATTCTTCTTTTGCCGAAGAATAACATGAGAATATGGCTCACCAAGAGGCCAGTCATGATAGAGAAGAAACAACAAATGAGGAGGATATGGATTATTATTGAAAACATTTTGTAGAGTTCATTCAAACACATCCCCAACGTAAGTATAATCTATGATCTTCAAAGAAGAGGTCAAGAGAATCAGAGAAACAGGAGGAAATTTCTCCTCGAGTTATTCCTCTAGTACTAGACAAAGGGAAAGGCAAGCTAAATCCTGACGTTTCCAAGATGAAAGTCTCTACAAGTAAGGTAATAAATAGTGTAGAGGGACACATTGAAAAGGAGGCACCTGCTCCACTAAAAACTTCCAGTGGAAATGAAGAGGTAACATAGCCTAGAGGTATAGAAAAAGCCCAACCTTCATTCAATCTCCAAAAGGAGCTTGGAAAGGTAAAGATTATTGTCCCTTTGATTGAGCTTTTAAAGCAGCCTAATTATAAATCTCAAGTCTCTTAATTCATGCATCACTCTACCTCAATGCCAACCCGTGATAGTTCAAACCTCCAAGAGGAGAGGCCAATGGTTTTTTTTGGGGCAGATGTAGAAGAACTTGATCTTTCTACTTCACCTTTCTAGGTGACTTTGGTGATTCATGATCTTTTATTACACAACTGTATGTTGGACTCCAGAGCCTCACACAACGTCATGCCACTAGCAGTAATGGAACAATTAGGCTTGGAGATCACTAGGCCATACAAGGACTTGTACTCCAACTCCAAGAGAGTCAAGTGCTTAGGGATGATAAAGGACTTGGTCGTGAGCCTAGCTCAGATCCCGGTGAAGAGTGTGGTAATGGAAATAGTGGTGGCCGATTTTCCTCCTCAGTTCATAATGATCTCATCAAGTTCTTGGGGTTCCAAGGTAGGGGGCTCTATTAAGTTAGATCTGACTTATGCCACAATTCCCACTTTTGGAGGTGAGAAAAGGAGGTTGTACAAAGAATCTAGGTTTGTGAAAATTGTGACCTCAGCTAAAGGCTCAAAAAACTCCCTAGCTCATGGAAAAGAAAGTGACCTGTCCTATTTATTCCTAGAAGAAGATGAGGTCATCTTAGAGAAAGCATCAGTACACCTAACAAGGTAGTTAGACCACCAATATATAGATGAAAATCTAGTGTGTAGATTATACTTTGACGGATCATCCAAGCCAGAGATTGAGGCAACCAATAATGTGACAGAACATGAAGCAATCTTCCTTGGGCTACAGACAACAAGAAATGTGAATGTTGAATGCTCGACTGTGCTTGGAGGTTCCAAGATGATTATCAAGCAGATCAAACGATTTATAGAAGAAGTTAAGGAGCTCAGTAACTCGATTAGAAGATTCTTGGAGGAGATCAAAAGAGTTTAGCATCAATTACCAAGTAGGGAACACATATTAAAGTTTTTGTCTGAAGATTTTATGAGGTACATGTTGGTTTTAATTGCCGAATTTCTAGAGAACAATGGAATGAGGTCCACTTCCCTGATGTGGAGATGGTATCTTTAGAAGGTTGGTTTTCAGAATCAATGGAATATTGAGTTGCCATTCCTTTTCTTCTTCTGCTTGCTCATAAGGGATATGAGAAGAACTCAGTCAAGTAGCCAATTTATTAATTGGCTGCATTGGAGAGAAGAGATCACGTAGTAATTATATTTTCAGTAGTTATGGACAACTGTTATTCAAGTTTGAAGCCTGAGGAGAAGGTCCTAAGACTTTGGTGATTTTTTGTCTAAATTTTTTATTTTTCTTAAAAAAAAATTGGTATGTAAGCTAGTTAGTTAGTGAATCTTACAATCATTTAGTCAATTTGCAGTTGTTTAGTTAATTTTCCCAGTTTTTAGAAATGATTCCATGCCCAATTGAAGCAAAGCTACTAATCTGCAGGTTCTCAACACCTTGCCAGCAAGGCATTGCCCCTTGTTGGAGCCAATGTTGTCACTCACTGTATTGTGGGTTTCAGTTGGTCAAGGTTTCCCAAGAGGAGTGAAGTTTGAAGCCACCTTACTAGGCTATAGAAGCTCTTAGATCCAATTCAATCCCATTCCATTACATAGTGTCTAGAAGGAGCTTTCCAATGGTATATAGAAGTCCCAAAATGGACTTCTGGATGAGAAGATATGATCTGTTGAAGATCAGGAGTTTTGTTGCCCTAAACTGAAGGAAAAGAGATTATCAAAGGGCCCCGGGCATATCAAGTCAAGAATATCAGTGGTGGTCAGAACTTACATATCAAGCACACTGTAGTCTCGCAATCCTGCACCCCACATCATCATAGTCCTGCACATCGACTTATCGGGCATACAGGTAGTTCCCGGGGGTTCATCAACTTATCAGTCATATCGACCATATACTGCATATTGCAAATCTCGCAAATCAGTGATTGGTGGTGGGAAAACCCCGCATACCACAACCCCGTGGTCCTGCATGGCCCCCCACAATACTTGATGGGCCATCCTTAAGGAATTGGGGGGGGGGGGATTGCTGATGTAGTGTTAATTCGCTGGGGAGGACCAATTTCATTGAACAAAGGAATTGAAAGAAAAAACCAAGGGTAGGTGGACCCCCTTTCTCTCTCCTCCAGCGAGCCACGTGGTAGGATATTAAGACTCCTGAATATCAGGCACACCGTGTCCCACAATATCAGTGATCGATGATTCTGAACAGGACCAGGGTTAAGAAGATTGTGATATGTAGGGAAAGCGCTGATGAAGTGCTAAATTGCCAAGAAAGGATGAAGAATTTTAACGAAGAAAATTGGTGCGAAACAAAGGTCGAGATGCCCCCTTCTCTCTCCTCCATGTGGCATCAGTGCACCGACATATCGTCGAAGTCCCAGATATTGGCAATCTATGGGGTTTTCCTTCCAAGACCGTGCGAGGGCCAATTCTGCAATACAATGTAAAGGTTCCGACAAAGGCCGAAATTTATTTACAAAGGAAAAGCATGGTAAAACAAAGGTCAGGTCTGTTAGTGTCAGTCTTTGCAGCCTTCCTCCAGTGATCAAACATGCTCTTACAAGTGATTTTAAGGTGTCAAAATCAAATTTTGTCATTTTAGTGAGTCGTTAAGCAAAATTTGGTCAGTAGGCATTAGGTCTAGGGTTTGCTTTCACTCCTTTCAAAGTTGCCAAAATGTCAATCTATGTCACTCAGATGAGTCTATCATCATTCATAAGGTTTTTATCATCATTTCAAGTTCCACTGGGTCATTTTACACCTTGTTCAAGCTTTAGTTGTGCCTAGGTAAGGTTCATTTCCCTCTCCTATGGTTTTGAAGACAATTTCTCTTGAACGGCCAAATGATTAGCAAAACTTGTATCCTGATGTTCATACACTTTCCCCTATCATTAATGTACCTTATTAAACGCTTCCCATCACTGAGATCCCCCAAATTCCTCATTTTTGCACAAACCCTAGTTTCTTGCCACAACTTGGCAATTTTCTAGGCTAGGCCTGTGTTTTTCCCTTTTGGACCCCTTCCCCTCACTCAATCTCTGAGATTCCACTTTCCCCTGCTTCCTAACATCCCTCCCTACTTCCAAAAATTTCCCTAAGAATTTAGAAGCCATTTATCCCCTTCATTTCGCTTCATTTCGACAAAATCCCTTGTTTCACACATCGGGATAAATTTCACTCAAAAGATGTTCCAGAGAAATAAAAGATGAATTTTGAAAAACAGAGAGAGGTTTTTGTTCAAACCAAGCCAACGAAGAAAACCCTCCTTCACTTTTTACACAGGTGTCATGGTTTTAGAGAAATGTCAAAAATACTGTTGCCTTGGGAGAATTGATGCACCTCTGAAGTGACCTTGGAAAAATCCAGTTTTCTCCGAACTTGGTTGGCAAAATGACTTTCTGGATGAGTCAAATGATAACTAGACATAAATATCTTTCCAATGAGATATCATGAGCTCAATTTGGAGTTGTGGAAGGCATTCAAAACTTGACTGCAACAGCACTCTGCCTTGAGGCAACCTCATTTGGCACATTTTGACCAGTCTTGGGAGATTTGAGTTTTGGTAGGGAAACTGAACTCCAAATTGAAAATTTCCAATTGTGTTATAAATTAGACTCAATGACCTTTCCAGTGAGCTATCATGTGCCTGATTTAGACACCGGGAAGGCCTCCAAAAGCCTCCTGAAAAATGCACTATGTAGCGTACTACGCATTAGAGGCGCGCGACCCATACAGCAAGGCGCGCGTCGCATTGGGTGCGCGCGACACACTGGGCTCAAATCACTAGTGTTAATTTACAAGCGCACGGCAAATAGGGAGTGTGCAGCACACTAGGTAAGGCGCGCGGCACATAGGGAGTGCGCGGCGCACTAGGTAAGGCGCACGGCGCTTACAGTTTGGAGCCCGAAACTAGTTCGAAAAATCATCAAATCGCCTCCTCTTCACATAAACTTGCCAGGTAGGCTCGCCTCCATTGCTTTTTCTTAGTTTTTGATGGTGAATGTGGTGGTTTCATGTCTCATTCCCATTGAAACAAGACTTTGAAAAACCTCCCTCTTGCCAATAAGAAACATTATTTAGGGTTTTGAAAACAGTGTTGTTACCAAGGTCTACTCTTTTCCTCACTTCCCGATGTCCCCCATTCCCAAAGTAACTCATCAAACTTCCTCGTTAATCCCCTCATAATCCTCTCATATGATCCCATTCCCCCAATTCCTATTTTACAAAGTCCCAAACCCAAACCCTAGTCCATATACTATACCCTATCCCAACAGTCTCTCATTTCCCTTTGGCACACATTTGGCATTGAAACAAGACACCAGGTTCTCATTTTTCATTCTCAACAAACCAAACATACACTTGGCATGGACTTTCAACACCATGGAGGTGGACATCGATACATTATATGACCAAGACAAAGATTGCACCGCTGAACTACATACACCAGGAGGACACTGAAGCGTCGTGAAACACCTGATCCACTCCGGATTTTGGCCGAGGCTTCGTTGGCTAGGCATGATACATGATGGAGGATCTTCATTCCAAATTTGAGCAAATTCAGAGAAATTTTTTTCATTTTGAAAAATTTTGGCCTAAAAACAGGTTTTTTCAGCTCAACGCATAGCGCGTCGACACACGCGCTTATGATTGGGACACTTGCTAGAGGAAAAATTTATATTTTTGCGTTTTTCATGGTAATTTATGCATGCTAAGATATTGCCAAAGCATTTCATCGAGTTCTGGGTGATCAAAAGGCCCAAAAACACCATGAAAATCACCTTTCTGCCACCTTTTGCACCAGTAGGAAGTACTTCCAGAGAATGACATTTTGAGGGGGAAAATGAGCTCCAAATTGGGAAATTCCACTTGGGATGGATAGCAGACATCCAGGGATTTCCAACCAGCTATTGTGAGCGATTTGGATGTCGGGAAGTGCCCCAAACGTAGGCTGAAAATCACGCGGCGCATAGAGATTTTTGGCCAATTTTTCATCTTTCAGCTCAGAAATTCAGCCAGTTTGACTAATTTTGATTTGTGATGTAATTTTTTACTTCTCTTGATGTAATTGATTGAATATGATGTAATTTTGGCACATTTTTACATGTTCTAGAGGATTCATTCACTAAAAGGTGAAAATTAAATGAATGAATCAGTTTCCTAGCATATAGGGGTAAGTTGTTTGACTACCTAGATTTCAGTTCCTTGTTTAGAATTAGTTCACACAGCTCCTAGAATGATGAGATCGACTCCTAGAGGCAAGGAAAGGGGTTAGGATGGTCTATACGATGTAATTTCTCAATCATTTTCAGGGGTTGGAAAGGTTGGACACTTGGGATTGCTTTGGCATACTATTGTACATATTTTCTCTACATTTTTGGCTAAGGAAAGACCAGGGTTTTGCATCACTGTTTGGGATCCATGTGGATTTATGTTTTGATGGTGTGCTTCTTCAGTAATTGTAAGTTGTTATGTGTATCATTTCCTCCTTTCATCTTCGCAATTGAACAAATGAAGTGTTAAGGTAGAATTCCATCGATGGTTATGCTCTGCCTTTAAGTTTGTTTGATTTTCCATGTTTTCATCTGTTTAAGGAGAATCCTTGAAAGCTTCTTGCTCTCCTTAGCTCCTCGCCAGTCTGATCTATCCATCTCTTTCACTTTTAAAGCATCAAGACGATCGCCTTCCTTGCCCCATTCAGACCTCTGCAGGAACTGTGCCTCATCCCCGAGCCCAAATTTCCTTTCCCATTGTTTTCAACAAAACCCTAAAAAACCTAAAATCAAATCAAACCCCTGCACTTAATACCTAGCCTAAGATCAGTTGCAAATTTAGTCATCTCGAGCCTCTTTGATTACCTTTTGCCGAGATTGACCCGGAGAGAGCCCTCTCTTATCCTCGTAGGGCTAGCTACGAGGCTGAGCGTGGTTTTATGTAGCCTTGAGTTTTACCTTATTTCAGCCTAAGGTAGATTTGAGCGCTAACAAGGTCACGCATTCTCTCTCCTCCAAGTGGCGATACAGTGGTATGGCATATCAACAATGGTAAATTCTGCATTCCACAATATTGCATTATCATTGATTGCAGGAACATAGGGGCTACCTCCCCAAAAACCTTGCGGGGTTGCAATTTTGCAATTTAGTATAAGATCTCCGTGGAAGGCCGAAATTATTTAACAAAGGAAACCCATGCAAAAATAGGACCTGGTAGGCCATTTTCTCTCTCTTCTTGGGGGCCACATGGTGCAATATGATTGGTCCTAATGGTTGACATGGCAGCTGAAATCATCAATGATGTGGTAGTATGAAGGACACATGTTAAGTAGTTTTGACATTTTCAGGGGTCCTATAAACACATTTCCGGGTGACATGTTTCACCACTCATAGGGTGACACATGTCACCACTCATAGGATGATGCATGGTAACGATGACATAATCCCACATATCAGAGATCGCAGTTGCCTAGGGGAGAAACTTAAGGAAAAGTTCATTAAATGTCTGGATGCAGGATTCTGAGCAACAAAGAAAAAGGCCCAGATGCAGTGTTTCATAAGTTCTATTTGATAAAGATTTTGCGTCCGAATTTTAGCCAATGCAGTAAAAAGGCGTCACTAAGGGTGATTCAAGTTATAAAGGAAAAGACCCCCACACAGCTGTTGATAGTCTTAGTTCCCAAAGGGATAAGCCCCTAGTTTTGTCCCCTGGTCATATGAAGAAAGTCGCACAAGGGGCTATAATAAAGGGGGGCTAAGGGGGAAACCAAAAAGTGCATGTTTTCCCTGTTTTAGAGGTAAAAAGCTCACAGCTGATAGACTTTGTTGTTACACTACATCAAGGCACCGATAGTGCAATACATAGGCTTAAAGGGTGTGATGGGTCGACAACTATGGTTTTAAGAAGAACAGGTGGTGCATTCAAAGCATGATATGGGTTGATCTAGAAGAAGCCCATTGTGACACGGGTCTGGGAGACAACGTTGAATGAAATAAAGGTAGAAATACAAAGGTTAGTGAAGCAGTGTAGGAAGCCATTCCTTAAGTAGAACAACTCCTGCAACAGAGAGAATCACAGGATGGTTATTTATTTGTTGTATTGTAACGTTCCTCCTTTCCTAAGGAATTTAATTCTGTAATATTTTGGGCCATAGAGCCATTTATGACTGAGACAACTAGTCGACCCAACAACTGAGTCTAGACTAGAGATATTTTGTTGTAATGAATGTTCTTTCTCCCCTCTCCAGATAAATAGGGGAAAGAAAGACTTAGAAAAGGTTAAGAAATTCTAAAGGAAACTCTACATGTAATTTTTAGATTGTATCTCTTTGTAACACATATTTTTCAGAATATCAAGGGAATGGTGGTGATTCCCTCTTCAATAATTATAGTATGTGTTCCCTTTGTTGAAATCCATTTTGTGTTCATATTTCTTCTCTGTATTCATGCAATTATAGCTGTTAGAAATATTTCAAGCTTCCTCATAGATTTATTTGTATTGATATGTGAATGAAAGTTTCTGTAATTATATCACATATTCACTTATCTCAACATTGTTGATGCATATACCTGTGTGGAATATTGAAATCATATCTTTAAATATGCAACATGTGAATCATAGCATTCAACCCCTCCTTCATCCATTATTTATGCTTGTAACTTAAATAAGTATAGAAATCCTTAATGCCTCAAGCTCTATGTGTTAAGTGTAGAAGTCTTGAAGCCTTATTCTCTATGCAATGAGTTGCTCCTTCTCTTTGTCCTCTCTCATCTTCTCTGCAAAAGCTTATTAAGCTGTAAGCCCTTGGACTACTCAGACTCCACTACTTTTATGCATATTTCTGAGATCTGAATCTATGAAGAAGTACCAGAAATTCATGTCTTATTTCTTTGGATAAATGAACCAACCCATTTCCTATATATATATGGAACAGAAGTGATGTCTCCAGTTTCCTGGAAATCATTTGAGACACACCAATCTAGACGTGCCCAGGCACTGGTCTTGTAAACAATATGAGGCTATCTTTGTGAGGAACAATAGAGGGATTAGGGATGATCTCCTAGAAACCCTAGACATGTTGTTGGGAGGGGATATCTACCAGTTGTCTTATGATGATATCAAGACATTTTTCAAAAATCATTCTAGGGTAGCTAGAAAGAAGGGTAGGGCTAGTCAAGCTTTGGCTAATTCATCCTCCTCCAACACATCCATCAAAAGTGAAATTGGGGACATGTTGGAAGAATTTAAGAGTGAAATTATACATACCCTTGATTTGCAAATGGACACCATGCAGATCAAGAGGAAGCAAGAGGAAGTAGAAATATCCTTTGTTGTATTTTTCCCTAGATGCACCAGGAGGCACCTTAAAAATGTATGTGCATTTAATATTATAGAGATCTTCTCAGTTTGTGAGAAAAATCACACCACAAACAAGTGCCAAAGAAGAATGGAAAATGGAGGATCTATGTGGAATACAAAGAGTTAAACAAAGCCACCAAAAAATACCATTTCCCTCTACCTTTCATTAATCAAGTCTTGGATGGTAGTGTAGAGAATAATTTTTCTCTTTCTTGGATGGATTCACTGGTTACAATCAGATCTAGATCAGCTCGGAGGACCAAGATAAAACCATCTTCACTTGTTCTTGGAGTACCTTTGCTTATAGGGTCCTTCCTTTTGGATTATGTAATGCCCCTGCCACTTTTCAGAGGGGATTTCTGAGCATATTTGTAGAGCTAGTCTATGAATCTATAGAAATCTATATGGATAATTTAACTCCCTATGGCTGTGATTTCCTGGAGGCTCTCTCTAAATTTGGGAAAGTATTAAATAAGTGCATTGAAATGAACCTATCCCTTAGTCCTTAGAACTATGAGTTCTTAATGAATTCAGGGATTGTTCCAAATCACTTAATATCCTAGGAATGACTACAAGTGGACCCAAATAAAATTTCTATCATAAAGAGGATCCCTACTCCTTATAAGCAGAGGGATGTCAGAATTTTCTTGGGCTTAGTTGGATACTATAAAAGATTCATAAAGGACTTCAAAAAAGTAGCCTCACCTTTTTGTGGACTATTGGCCAAGGACTTTGAATTTTTCTGGTCAGAAAGCTGCCAAGAGACCCTAGAAACCTTAAAGGATAAGTTGAATAATGCACCCATACTCAGAGGCCCAAATTGGGCTCTTCCTTTCCATATCCATGTTGATGCCTCTGACAAAGCTATAGGAGAAAATTTAGGCTATATAGATGACAAGTTTCCTTGTGCCATTTATTTCATCAACAAAAATCTGTCCAAGGCTAAATTGAACTATACTGTGACTAAAAAAGAGCTCCTAGTTGTTGTTCATTCCTTGAATAAATTTAGACAATACATGTAGAATTTTCTCTACAAATCAGCTAGCTCACTAATATCATGTAGAAATTTCACCTGCAGATCAAACTAATATATGCAATGTACTAAAGCATAATACTAGATCTACATCTACCATAAACTTTGTGGAAGCTTAATTGAACATGAGCAACATCAAGCATGAACACATATAACTGATAAGAAGGAATCAATCATACATAACACAAAATATATCACTGGGGAAAGCACCAGCATAAAACCCCAACACTGTATTATCAATCAAGTGGAAATCCTCAACAACATACAAAAAGAATTAGCTCAAAAGCTATCTTGCTTTCTCTATACTTTGATGATAAAGCTCATGGACTACCTAGCCCTGTATATAAAGGTTGCACCTTAGGTCCAAGCTCCTATTTCCTTGCGTAGTTTTGATTGGGATCCAATTACAAAACACATGTAAATTGGCTTGATCATACCTGTTGTCAACCTCAGGTCCAACTACGCAATACTTGAGGACTCAAGTTCCTCCTGCATGCAAGGAATACTTACTAGAAATATCCTAGCAACTGACATAACATTGTCCCACCATCTGATATCAATTGGGTCTCTGTATGAACTACCATGCATTGGTTATCCATGAGAGAATACTCAGTTATCTGAAAATAATAGTTGTCACATGCATGCAAGCATCAACAAACTATATCTCATTAATTTAACAACTTGTTAAATTAATCTAAATGAAGTTGACTAAGTTAAAATAAGTCAATTGATCCTCTCAATATAGAACTCATCCTTAATTCCTCAATCAGTGGAGCAAATCAAGGACATATTCCCCAATTAGTGGAGAAATAATTGCATGTTCTCACAAAGAATTCAAGTTTGTAACTAATTAACTCATGGAGAATTAATTAATTAATATTCCAAATTGTTGGTAAGACCAAATTTGAATTTACTTCCTATAGATAGACCAGGGACTGCTATAAATAGGAAAGGACCTAGAAATGTTATTTTTAGAAGATGTTATTTTTAGCAGTTTCACCTCTCACCCAAGGTGGCCAAACTACTATTTTTAGAAGTGTTATTTTTAGCACTTCCTAAATTTAGCATTTCTTGTTGCACACTTTTCAACACTCCCTCTCAACAAGAAAGGGTTCCTCTCGAACCTAATCCTATAACTCTAGAATGTTCTGCATGCAACACATCTACAAAGTGCAGCTGCTCCAACAACACTCGGAACAAAAAACTCCCAACTGACCTCTCTGTTGGGCTAGAAACATACTCTGATGCTGAAGCTCTACTTGCTACTAACAAGTGCTCCCTCTCTGACTTCTACGCTACTACAACATCTCCATGCATCTCGCATCATTGCACCCTTCTCTATGCTACCCTGCACTGTGCAACACACTTGTGCCTCTCGCATTGCTACAACTTGCATGCTCTGCGCTGTCCTCGGATTCCTTGCACTTTAGCTCTCTCTACCACTCCATCTGCATCTGTCTCTACCCAATCAATCAATTCCTGCTACTCCACATCGTGGCTCCCATAGCAAGGTCTCATCCAAGAGGTTGGGTACCTCAAGGATGTTGCCCCTCCTCCTTGGGACGATCACTCTATATCGCCCCACCTCCTACCTAGAGGTATGGTTGCATGTGATCCCTCTACCCACATGGCTCGAAGTTTCCCCCTACTGGTGATTCGAATTGGATCCATAAAAATTCTCAAAGTGTTATGACTGTATCAAATTAGGACAGACTTCAAAAACTTGTGAACAAAGAGCTATCAGGAAGACCTCTAGACAGTGGCAGTTTACAGCCAGTAAGGAATGACAAGTACCTCGGTCAAATCACGCTAATCGAGGCCCATGGAGACCATGCAGGACACAAACTAGCAATTAGGAAGTCCATATCGGAAAACGGAGGCTGTTTCTTATGCACGATTAGCGCTAATCGCACATCGCTGGGAAAACCCCTCAAGAAGGTAAAGCCCCAAGCACTCGGTCACATGGGAAGCTGGGAAACCGTAGGGAAAGTGCTAAAGCAAAAGGCGGGCCCCGTGCTCCAAAATTGGCAGAATATCGGAGGCATGTTGGGCGGTAAGCAAGATTTGGCAAGAGGACGAGCGATTCCACACATTGCACAACGTGTGTCCAGTGGATGAGAGAGAAAACCACCTCTCATCGCAGGCTAACATCTGAGTAAGTCAACCGCTTGATATGAGTGATAACCATAGGATCTGGAGGCCCCATATCTAATGACGGAGATTGCACTCGATGAATGACTGGATCTAGAGGGAGAATTAATTTGCGGTATAAAAGTCTGGAGTTTGATTTGACCACTGAGTTGGCAGTTGAAACTTACACAGCGTAACCGAAATACCGAACCATTTGAGGAAGAGCTAGCGCAGTTCATGAGAGGAAAAGTGGCCACTTCCTTGCGAGACGTTACACGGTGGTGATGATGCAAAGGCAGGGAAATCCAACAAACAGCAACAGGCGATCCGAAGGGGTGGAAGAGGAAGCGAACAGTCATGAGACAAATTGGCTTTAAGCCATGAACAAACAAAGACAGAGACAAAGAGAGCAC
Organism: Pinus taeda; assembly: GCA_000404065.3. NCBI lineage: Eukaryota > Viridiplantae > Streptophyta > Pinopsida > Pinales > Pinaceae > Pinus > Pinus taeda. Next base: position 46,062 of record APFE031738190.1, on the reverse strand, counting down.
AAAACGAGAGTGAAGCGAGCACTGTAAGAAAGAAGGAGACAATGAGACAAAGATATAGAACAGAGAATAAGCAAGAAGTAGAAAATAGAGAGCTAAGCTAACCTGCAGAGTAAGGTGGCATCGAGCAGACAAAAGTCTTGAGAGGTTCAAGCAATTCTTGAGAGGATATATGTCGGGAACTAAGTTCCAAATTGGACTCATCCCATTCAAGACCAGTTGAGGTTGAGACTTAGTAAGGAAGAGTATGTGCATTCTAGTGGATTGGGGAATACAAGAACCACCCTACTAAGCATCATCTGTTTCAGGAGACTCAAATTGAGCTCCTCATTGTAAAAATTTTGCTTTAAAGACACAATAAGAAAACACCACCACTGAAAGCTAGACCAGAGACGTAGCCCAGGAGGATTGGGTGAACTCCTTGTTAATTTGTTGTGTTCTTGTATTTTCTTACTGTGTTTCTCTTACTATTTTCCATTTTCCAGTGTTTGTGTATTTTGCAATCTAATCAATCTATTGCCTAAGATAACATAGACACACACCAACACATGAGTCTGTAATACCTTCATTCATTAATTAATTAATTGAGATCACTCAAGAGTGATTTTTCAAATCAAGTGGTATCAGAGCTCAAGGCTATTAAGGTTAGAGAAGCTTGTGTTGGATTTAGCTGTTGAATGCTAACTAGATCAAAGCTCAAATTAGGAGAAGGAGAGTTGGTCGAAACTAATCCTGAAATTGGGAGAGTCTATCCTCAAAAGACAATGTCAGAGGAAGGTTCTATAGGGCCAGACCTTCAATTCATAGATAGTTTCCTAGCCATAAATTCCATGGTAGAGGAAATGTATAGGGACTTTAGAAAACACAAAGATGAAGATTCATCAGGCTCCAAACAAGATAAAGGAGAAGATGAGTCTCACTTCCATGACCACTCTATTTCTGGGAAACTAGTGTCTTTTCTATCTGCTAGCCCTCTAGGATTGGCAGTGATCCTAGAAACAAACAATCAAAGTAATTTGGGATTTCCTCTATGTATGATAGATAAGAGAGAGGCAAAGGAACCAACCTAGATCTTCTGCTTGACTCCTTGCTTGATCTCTCTCCCCCTTGACATAGCTTGCAACTCCTCTCCTACTTATCCTGCTTGGAGAATACCTATAGAGACAAAGTAACAAAACACCATCAAAGCATCTCAATCTATTATATCATAAGCATTGCAGAATCAGAAATACAATGAATATACAATGGCATTCACAAATAACAACATTCACAAATACATGATTGTATGGAGGAAAACTCAAAGAACTTTATTGAAATAGAAGGGAGAATTACAACCTAGCTATCTAATCCAGCATCATCCTCCCAGCATCAAAGCCCTCTTCACCTCATGAAAAGCAAGATCACCCAACAATACAATGCTCCTTCTCAAAGACAAACTATCAACACTTCCTTACAAATTACAAAATTCCAGCCTCTACATCTCTCAGATGAGGGATGGATTTATAGATGTCTGCAAGGGTGTGAGTCATTTCTAGATTTTTGGTTAGTTTCATTCCACTTGTTGTTCTTGGTTCCACTTGGAGATTTCTTGGATCTCTTGCACATCTGTGGGCGAATTCAGAGAAGCAAGTGTCATAGGAGAAGTTTCTCGAAGATTCCATGAGCATCCACTTAGCAAACTGCCTCGAACATTTGTCCATTCTCACTCATCGCACCCCACAGAAGGCCTCTTCCATATGCATCACACCTGACTAGTGTAGGATTCAGTGTGCATCGCACAATAACAGTGGAGCAGTCAGTATGGTCCAGTTTTGGCCAGTTCTGAGTGGTTTTTCAGGTGGAACTTCTAGGGAATGATGTAATCAATTGACGATGATCCTTTAGGGTATGAAACAACACATTTAGGGGTTAAAGAGCCCTTGGTTTATCGACATATAATATTGGGGTTGCAGTGCCCAAATATGTCAATAACAGTTGTCCCCTAAAGCATGAAGTCGTAAATCTTTTGATGTCAGGTGAAATTCTTTATCAAGAGGATTTGAGGTATTCGACCTGGAAGGTGACCTGTATAAGATACAAGACAATACATCATCACCGTATAATTTTCCATGATTTGGCTGAGGCGGGCATTCCCATGCTTAGCTTCATAAATTCATTTTCATGTACATAGAACAGATAATCGTCTGCAGTTGCAGACTAGTGATTCTTTATATGTAGAGTCATCATCACTTAGCTTCAATGATCATCTATGCAGCTTCTGTGTGCATTTTATGTCCTTATATTCCTAAATATACTACAACCCGGGTGGATGAAACTAGTTCCGGGGTCTTCAAACTCGTTCAATCTTCGCCCAATGTACAAGTCGAACATGGATTGTTAGGCCTCTATACTACTAGTGTAACCCCTTATTGTTATTAGTACAACCCACTTATTATATTGATGTACCCATGTAGTGCCCATATTGTTACTATTATGCCCCATAGAAGCCCACTTTGTTATTATTGTGCCCTTACATTATTATTGTTATGTCAACTCTGATTATGTTATGACCCCTTAGACTCCTATATATAGAAAGGAGGTCTTTTCATTTGTATCATCCAAGAATTGTTCATCTATGTAATGTAAAGGAGGTTGACCCCTTGAAGAGGTTGAATTTTAAGGCGTTGATCTATCTTTTCTATCTTCTTCTTGAGCTGGTTTCATAACATTGGGTATCAGAGCTTTGGATTCTAGGGTTTCGCAGCTCCAAATAGGTCATCATGGAATTTTTGTTATAACTTTTTATTCTGCAACGTTTCAGAAGCTAAAAAAAAAACCCATTTGAGAAGAAATCGCAAAGAACCTCAGATCCAAATTTTAGAGCTTTTCGTGCTATATTTGTGGAGATATGATCTAAGGAAGTTGGTCTTTTTGCAGACTCTTGAATTACATTCCAAATTGGTGACCTGGGGAAAATCGTCATAACTTTCTCTTTGAGTATCGGATTGAAATTTCATAAGCAGGTACAGAAATCGGACAGACGCTAGTTTCTTTTATATATATTTTAGAGCCAAAGGGTAAAACAGTGACACTTGGCACTTCGTACAAGTTCGCTCTACTGAACTAGTCTATAATCAGGTCACTACGGGAGATTTGGCATAACTCTTCCTTGGAGAACCCAATTTGAATGAGACTAGTGGCATTAGAAAGAGGATGTAGAGGGCTACTGTAGATCACAATTTCATAACTTAAAGATCCTAAAGTACAGAGTTAGATTCGTTTCAAGATCGAGCTCCTAAAATCAAGAAAAAACATTATGAGGAAGTTTGATGGCAAGGATCCGGTAAATTGGATACTTCAGATGGAGCAATATTTTGATCTACATGGTGTACCACAGTTACAAAAGGTATGTATTGCATCTTCATATTTAGAACCGGATCAATTTTAATGGTATGAAGGGCTTTGTTCTCATAAACAACTTGTTACGTGGTCAATTTTCACAAAGGAAATGATAGCACATTATGAGGATACAAAGAGCAACACCACAACAATTGGAAAGAGTAAAAGGGATTTGTGACATAGTGGAAAGAAAAATTATGGAAACCATGAAGCATACCCTCACAACTAAAAATATGAAGTGTTGTTTCTCCTAGCCTCACAACCTACAAGGGTTATACCACAACAATTGGAAGAAAAAAGGGAAAAAGGGCTTTGTTACAATTGTGATAGCAAATGCACTAAGGTCATAAGTGTGCTCAGAAGAAATTATTTTACATAGAATATGAAGAGGAGGAAGAAAAGGATCAAGAAACATCAAAAGAAGAGGATATATGCTAGGACCCCACCCCAGAGAAAGAAGAAATGAATCAGACCATATCTTGTAAAGCATTGGCAAGAATTACCACTCCTCAAACTCTCAAGATAGAAGGACATATCAAGAAGAAAAAGGTGCAAGAAGTGAAAGATCACATTGAGAAAGAAGAAATGAATCCAACCATATCTTGTAATTCATTGGTCGAAATAGCCACCCCTCAAACTATCAAGATAGAAGGACATATCAAGAAAAGAAATGTTCAAGAAGTGAAAGATCACATTGAGCATCAAGAAATCCGACCATATCTTGTAAAGGATTGGAAGAAACTACCACTCCTCAAACTCTAGAGATATAAGGAAATATCAAGAAGAAAAAGGTTCAAGCAGTGAAAGATCACATCGAGCATCCACAACAAGTTCTCCAACGTTTAAAGGATAACACCACTTCGGTGAAAAATCAAACGAAATAATAGGTAGATCAACATCGTACTGAAAAATGTTTTGATGTAGGTGATTGGGTATTTTTACTGCTACATCTCAAGCAAGATATTTATGAGAAGGAAATGTTGGCAATACTACATGCACTTAAAAAATGGCAACCTTACCGAATGGGAAGACTCTTCAAGGTAAAAATGGATCATGACAGTCTTAAATACTTTTTAGAACAACTATTATCTTTAGAAGAACAGAAAAAATGTGTCACAAATATGTTGGGTTATGACTTTGACATCATCTATAGAAAATGGAAGCAAAATTTTGTTGCAGATGCACTCTGAAGAAAGGATAAGGATGTGGAAGCATTGTTTTGTGATATTTCTATTATCCAACTAGATTGGATAACTGAAGCAAGGGATGAATGGAAGAAGGAAAAAGAAGTATGGCCACTTATTCAAAAGTTGCAAAAGATCCCAATTCAAACAATATTGCCATAAATTGAAGAGGAAGGAAAAATCATATTGGAACCTGGATCAGTCACAGAAACAAAAACCCGACAGCTACGAAATCGATCAATTTCAGAGTATCTCATCAAGTGGAAGAACTTACCACTGAAGATTCCACCTAGGAGGACAAGAATTTTATACAGAATCATCAAGAACTACTCAAGCGTTGAGGACAACGCTTTTTGAAGGAGAGGGGCATGTTAGGCCCCTATACTACTAGTGTAACCCCTTATTGTTATTAGTACAACCCACTTATTATATTGATGTACAAATATTGTTACTATTGTGCCCCATAGAAGCCCACTATTGTTATTATTGTGCCCTTACATTATTATTTTTATGTCGATTTTGATTATGTTATGACTCCTTAGACTCCTATATATAGAAAGGAGGTCTTTTCATTTGTATCATCCGAGAATTGTTCATTTATGTAATATAAAGGAGGTTGCCCCCTCGAAGAGGCTGAATTCTAAGGTGTTGATCTCTCTTTTCTATCTTTTTATGAGCTGGTTTCATAATGTTAGCCTCCTGCTCATAGCAGGTATTCATCTTTCATGATTGACATTTTTACACGCCAAATATGTCATACTCCACAGGCTGCAATGTTCCATATTTGATACTCAGGCCAAATAAGTGTCCATGAGAGTGTGCTAGTCTAAGTGCCTCTGCTGTATTCCAATTTTGATGAGATATTCCATTTTTGAAGAATTTTCAGTTAAAGGGAGGACCAAACAGCTTAATCTTGGTCTCCCTAGGTTTCAATTTCCTGTTGTAGAATATAGAGAATCATTATCTGTCCAAACAGCTTAATCTTGGCAAATTCTTACACAGGTAGAGAAACAAGGGTGCTCAACAGCCTAATCTGAACCCCTGGATGAAATAAGTATAGATGTAGATATGAGGACAGTAAAAAAAAAAAAAAATTGAAAAGCTAGGTTTGCTAGTTCAAGTGCACCCAAACCAAAAGAAGAAAAAATGCTAGGTAAAGTAGGCTGGGTAAGTAGTTTTGTGGTTGTAGAAATCAAGCTATGTGATCCATTTCATGTTTTCAA